>JFZS01000139.1:0-62828 GCA_000709145.1 Balansia obtecta B249
AGTTATAATTATAATTATAACTAATAATTTTATTAAAAACTAGCTAAAAGAATAGTTTTAAGGAATAAGGTTTTTTATAGTTAAGTACTTACTAATAATAGTAGTAATTAGTAGTATTACTTACTTCTATTAAGTAGTAATCGCCTCTTCTACTTACTAGTAGAGTAGTAAGCAGCGATGTAATTAGTTGATCGGTCTTCTTCGGACCGATGTTCTGCCGGGCCGCTGGTTAGGCCGTAACAGAAGGCGGTGGCAAGAAAAGTTACCCTGTAGCTTTTGTTACGTGTCACGGCACAAGAATTCAGTACGCGTAGGTCGGGAACACTTGCTATCTATCTCTTTAACCCTTTGCCTGCGATAAGGCAACAGCTAGGTCACGAATTAGCTAGTTAACCAATTATAACAAGGAGAGATAAAATGTACTTCAATTAGCGGAAATCTCGCTTTAATAGAAGTATTACTAATTTCTAGCTGTGCAAAGTAAAACAAACAACTAAGCGCGTTCTATGCTAGCTATTGAGCCTGCTTGTAAGCACCTCGCAAAATCTGCAAAGGACCTGCGCAAAGAGATCGAGAATTTACAAGAGAACTTGCTAGCTAGTCAATGTTTCAGACTGACCTTCGGCAGGCTGTAGGTCTGACCGTCAAGCGTATGAACCTCTGCATCATAGCGGTTGAAGAAGGCCTGTAGAGGGATGATGTGCTCTTGGAGGACGTCAAAGTCCATGAGCGGCTGGCGGTATCTAATGTATGTATTTTAGAGTTATTATATAGAGTAGAGTAAGGGAGTTAAACACAAAGGTATTATCTAGATAATAATTTCGAAACGATTTGTCCGACTCATAATCGCGAAACTCGAACTCGACGAGCAAAAGACGCGCGCCCTGATCATTACATGCATCGTACGATTATTTTTGAAAAGAACATGTCTGTCGTTCTATTTCACATCGCCAAAAAAAAAAAAAAAAAAAATAAAAAAAAAAAAAAAACTTCCACTGCAGCGGATGCCTCGATATTCCTTACGCCATCACATTCTGGGGCTGGGTATACATCATTGTAACCATTTGCCTGGTCTTTCTGAGGCCGGAGGAGAAATCACGACAGGCGACGGCAGTTAGCGTTGCAAAGGGTGCGTGCATTTAGGAGAGCAGCCTGCATGGAGTTGGGGTGAACGGGTCGATAGGTAAGTGTTTGCGACAGCTGAGGAGCGGGGCGGAAACGTGTGTGTCCTTTGGAGTCGCGATGCTTTATGCAGCCCTAAGAATATATGGTACCTATTGATGTGGCTGATGTGGCTAAAACAGCCGTTACCGGCGACCTATAGTATTTTATACTACATACAAAGATTTCAATTTTATACTCCTTCACACCGTCAAGACAAGACCGCCGCACAAATTTACCATGGCAGCTACGCCCACTGTCCCCTCCCTCAAAGAAGCCTTCATCACCGCTCAAACCAACCTCCTTTCGCAACCACTTGTCCTATCACGAACCTGGCTCCGAGCCAATGACGCCTCAGAGAAGCCCATCCCAGCGCGACTCCTCGCCGACGTGCTCTTCACCCTTAACCAGACGATCCAGCAGCACTGCAGACGCGTGTACCCCCCTCAGGCTAGCTACAACGTTGCAGAACAAATAAGTAATGCATATCTACGCGATGCCGAAGACCGAGTGAGAGGGTTAAAGGAATCGGAGAGTACGATAGGGAGGGAGCTAGATTTTGGTGAGGATTGTTCTTAATTTCTAACGTCGGACAAGATGTTGGCGATCATTGGGACTTGCAACTAATTCATTTATCACAGTCGCGGACAATTCGATAGAAGCGCTTCCTACGGTGTGGCCCATCGAAAAGGATAGAGATAATGATCCTGCGGCGGCTGAGGAATATGAAGCACTTGTGCAGAGGTTGTCCGAATTGACAGAGCAGCGACAACAACTCAGACTCCGAGTGCAGCAATTACGAAGGATTGAAGCTTCTGTGAAACCCCTTTCTGTGACAGAAGAGAATAATGTGCAGGATAATCTGGTGACGAAGAATGGTCCCATTGAACAAGAGCTGGAAAAAATGCGCACTTTATTATCGCATGTTGCTGGGCAGGTTGCCAAGCTGCCAGAGCAAACAGCCCAGAATCGCCTACAATCACAGGCCCCTTCAACAGTTGACCTGCGGGATTTGGCTAAGGCACGAAAGAGAAATCTTGATGACTTCCTATCGGATCATAGGGTATTTCCATCTTAAAGACTAACCCTTGTCTCTGGGTTAGTCGATTAGCCGAGATCCATTTTCAAAACAATTTATTGACACGACAGTCGGGGAATATCGGGACCGCTGAAGTTTCCCTAACGTGCAGCACGGTATCCTATTTCAAGTTCTATATTGTACTGCGGTCTGCCGCCTCGACGACCTGCTGGTGAGGTGAATTCAATAGGACTATCCTATTCGTCATTTGCCTCCCGTCAGCAGCCTTGAACCACTCTGGCTCCCCGGAGCAGGTGTCACCAATAAGCAAATCCGTCTTGCGCAGGATCAGTTCAATGCCAAGATGCTGATTATATGTCGACACCTTCCTTTAACCGGCGGATGGCAAAGTTGTCTCGATTCACCAAAATCACAGCGCCTTGCGACAGACCAGCAATGGTGGGAGAGTAAATGAGTTCAAAAATCGGAGAAGGCGATGCATCTTCAACATGTATCTGCTCATCAGCTGATGTTGTTTCGAGTTGTGCTGCCGCTAGATGACTGTCAAGTCCATGCAGATCGGCTAGGCTGAAGCTAGTCGACGTCATGAGAACTGAGACTGTTGTGATTACGAACGTTAATTTATCTACGGCTCGATTAACAGTTTCGGAAGATTTTGGTTAAGGCCAAAGGATGAAAATAGGTCGGTCAGGGTGAGTTCATGGTGCCTCTGTTATGTTGTACGGCCTTTTCGGATGCGAAATTTGTGGATAGTGCAGCATGAAATGGAGGGCATAGAGGGCATCGCCACTTTGTGTGTCCTTCGAAACATTGGTAAATCTCAAATGCTTCAAGGCAACAGATGCATCTTGTACATGGCGACGATTTGCATCTCTACGTTCAGCTTTTGGCAAGATATTCATAAACGTCTCTCGCCCAAAAAGCAATTTAATGCGGTCTGCGTCACTCAGCTCCAAAACACGGTCGGCCTAGGTTGGTGAGCCCAACTCTGTGCCTCCGAGCTTAATCATCCGTATCTTGCGAGGTCCCGGCAAAGGAGCAAGGCAAAGTAGCGCCTGATAACCATAGCCGTAGTATATGACAATCAATATAGACTCGAGGCGACCTCGCGACTCGTCTGGTGGGAGGAGTACAAATTTCTGTTTAAAGCGACGACTTTTTTGAGATTATTGTCAAGCGTTTGTATCAGCTACGACGGCGTCGTGGCTATAATGATAGTGCCTTCATCAACTTGTAGAACATGCCGTGGGAATAGAATCGCTAGTATGGATGGAAGTTTATTGATTGAGGAACAAGGTTTGAGTTATGCCATGACGGTTTTGCTCCAATATCGGGAGACTAGGGTCGTGGATATCCTTCACTGCGCTACGTGTCTTGATGGGCAGGCCTTGATCGGTTGGCCTTGCCCGGCAGAGGTAGATAGATTCAGGCCAAGCCAATCCAAGCCACGTCATGCTACGCCATCACGGATGCAGCTGAGTGCAGCTGATGGGGCAATGCCCCAATCAGGCTGTTAGCTGGCCAATCAACGAGGCAGCGAAGCGAAAGCTCGAGCCTGTCTGCGCAGCTACTTCCTACCTGAGCAGATATTGTTTGTTATAGTCCCTTGTTGTCATCCTCCAATCTCTAGGCAGCTCGCACTCTCCTCTCAGAAAGCAGCATCGACGGGGGCATCCTGGCGATCCTCAACATTCAAGACCCTAGCCAGAAAGTTAACCCCACCGCTCTTAATTCCTGCAGTTGGCGGAGCGTGCAACATGGGGCATGGTCGGCCGGCGGGACAGGAAAGGAAGAAGACAAAAAAGGCGTCGAGGCTGAAGGCTGGATTCGCGGTCAAAGGCCTCGTCAAAAATTCCTTCTGGCGCCAAAATCCTACAGGACGAGTCGCCTGCTCGACAAGCCCAGTTCTCGAATCACGATGTCTGGATCTGGACCGTTGCTGCGCTGATCGACACCAGCCTCGAGCGTCATTTTCGATATTCTTGGAGTGAAACATTCGATGATCATTGCCACGAAGCCAGATCACGGACCAGGCCGAGAAGATGCTGGCTTTGCGAAGAACATGGGGATGGCATTGACTGTCCGCTTCAGTTTCACACTTAGACTTGCGCATGCTAATGTTCACTATGCCAGTGGCTGGCGTGGATATAGCAGGCCATTTGCTTTCATTTCAACTGAAGCTCATTTCGTCAATTCCGCCAGTTGCGGGAAGCGCTTTTGTGTTGCGGCTTATTGGGCAGAAGCTGTCACGCGGAGTATTGGGCTTGTGCAAATTAGAGAAACATAGAACAAGCCACCTACCTACCTAGGTAGCTATGTACAGTACCTGGGCGAGCCGTGGCAGGATAATTTGCGAAGCGGGAGGATTCCGTCGAGCCACATTCGACCACTCCAACGAAATATCATTGTTCTGGCTTGACTGGCCGAAATCCCAACGCCATGCAGGTTTACATGCACCATACCCCACACAGGCGCAGGCAAATTCCCTGATCATCACACCAACATGACCTAAAGAGGTTTTTCTGGACCAGACTGCGCTACAAATTCGATGGCGGAATAACCACCTTTCACTGTGAGCACAACAGCTTCTTCCATCGCGTCGGACTCGCTTATAAATGGCGCTATGTGGGCCGCGAACTGTAGCTGCATTCTGGCAAATGGTCGTGGTCGTGGTCGTGGTCGTGTCCATTCCTGGTGGTTTGGCATTGTCCGTCTTTGACGATGCTGAAAGGCCCGCACTGGAAATATATCAACCGTACACGGTCGTCAGCAACTGGACCATCCGGGTCAGTTTTTGGATGATTGCAATTTTAGAAAGCCATTGTTCTTCTCTTGAAGATTGAACCTTTCCTAGTTATTTCTAAATGCACATGTCATGCTGCTCACTTCAACTGTTCCGATTATAGCAGACTAAGAGCATATTGTGTCGTCGTCTTGAGGAGCATAAGAACATTGTGCTACTCGAATGTCACCAATGCCTATGATCCGACACATCTAAGCAGAAGCTCTATTGTTCGTCTTTTTGATAAGACAGAGACAAGATGACTATTGATATTGCTCAGATTATCCATCGCACTGCCAATGATGAACAAGCGGACGCACAGCAAGTCATGGAGAACTATAAACAGGAAGCATGGAGGTCGTGGCCAAATGAAGGAGCCGTAGGTTGTGCCTTTTTCTTCCCCTTGCAATTTCGCACATCAGAGTCACTTGCTGACATGAATTAGTTTGATGGCCTTGATGAACATCGTGGGCCTATTCACCTTGAAGTGAAAGGAACCATTCCAACCTGGGCCGCGGGTACTTTCTATAGAACTGGACCAGGCCAGGCTGTCGTGGACAATACATCCAGAGGGGCACACTACGTGTCTCACTGGTTTGATGGCTTCGCACATATGCATAAGTTCGACATCATACCGAAAATTGGAGCCAGAGCTAGGCCAGAATGTTCGGTTATATATTCGTCACGTCGCCAATCTGAAGACTACATAGAGCTTGTGAAGAAGAAGGGATGGCGTTTTAATGTCTCTTTCGGCCAAAGAAGCGACCCTTGCGTGGGATTGTTCTCCAAATTTATGAGTCTTTTCGCGCCGCCGCAAGTCAACAACAATGTCACTGTAATCCCCAATCTACCTGGCTTGGGAGATGAACGTCCCGAGAAAGACACTCTTCACAACGGACCAAGAAATATTTATGCTTGTACAGACAATGCGACCCTGCAAAAGTTGGATCCAACAACGTTGGAGCCGTTAGGAAAGGCTACACAAAGGAGTCTCCATCCAGATCTCAAGGGCCCTATATCTTGCGCGCACGCTCAGAGGGACCCTGACACCGGGGATCTGTTTAACTTCAATCTGAAGCTCGGCGCAGTAGCAACCTATCGAATTTTTCGTGTCAATGCTCATTCAGGCACAACAGATATTTTGGCAACAATCTCTGATTTGCAACTGGCCCCTGCTTACATCCATAGTTTCTTTCTTACAGAGAACCACGTAATTCTTTGCATTCCAACTTCACACTTCAAATGGAGCGGCTTAAAGATTCAGTGGAAACGCAACATTATCGAGTCGATCAAGCCCTTTGACAATAAAGATGAGTGTAAATGGCTAATCGTGGACAGACATTACGGAAGAGGAGTTGTAGCCCGATTCTCAACGCCAGCCTCGTTTTTCTTTCATAGCGTCAATGCTTTCGAGGAGAAATCCAAGGATTACAATGGAATCGAAGTAACGAACTTCTATATGGATTGCATCCAGTACGACAACACAGACTTGATGCGTATGCTGTATTACGATATACTCATGAACCGAAATGGCGCTACAGCCCAGAGCCTGGAGAAATGTGGGTTTAAGCCAGCACAAACGCATCTTGTTCGCCATAATTTCACTATGCATGCCTACCCGCAATCAGACGAGAAGGGTTATTCCCTAGTTGCGCGGGAAGTCTTCTCTATCCCAGGACCACATTCGGGGGAGCTACCGAACATCAACCCTCATCGAGCTGGGAAGGCTTACAGATATGTCTATGCAATCGGGAACAGAGGAAGGAGCATCCTTATGGACTGCTTGGTCAAGACCGATCTGCAGACACGAGAAGCGTTGATATGGAATGGGCCTATTGGTTATACCCCTGGCGAACCGATATTCATACCACGTCCAGGCGGGACCGAGGAAGATGATGGTGTTGTCCTGACCTTGGTCCTTGATGCAAATGGGAAGAAGTCGTACTTAATATGCTTGGATGCTGGAAGGCTCGAGGAGCTGGGCAGAGCCGAAACGCAATTCCCCATCGCCTTAGGTTTGCATGGATCGCACACTCCGTCCGACAAAACCATGTATCATTAAGCAAAGATGTGCTAAAGTCGCAGCGTTGCGCCGGAAGGTCCTAAAGCGTGACTGCCAGCTTTGCTTCTTTAATGAGAGTTCTAAGGTTCTTAGCCGACAATCAATTACCAACATGTTATTGAAAGTCGTTGCTAATTAGCCTAGAGAGCATTATATTGCTGTAATTGGTCGGCAAAATAAGGTTAGCACGTACCTTACAATGCCATTGCTGTTTTTAGTAGTGCAGGAGGCAGCTTGTCTCCTTCCAATAGGACCTTTACATTGGCAGATACGCAGGACCTTTGTACGCAGCAAGACCTCTGGCAGCAGCAACAAGACCTCTGGCAGCAGGACTTTTGTTAGCAGCATCATATATTACAAAGCTTTGCGGCACCTATGGAGGGGTCTCTCCGCTGCCATCGCACCTAATAGGAACCAAGAAGCCCACAAGGTATTTCTGCAGCGATCTCTGGATGACGCTCTACACATACCTCGATTAGGTCAGGTAAGGGAACGAAGGAGCGATTGATCACCGTCGCGGAAGGACCTCCAGTGACTAATGCAAACAAAATAGATGTAAAAGAGCCAATCAGACTAAAAACGAACAAAGCTTTCTGATCCTGAAAAGAGGACAAGAGAGGCCTCTATACAAGGACAATAATGTCGAAAGATTAACGTTGTAGCACAAGCAGCGACACAGTGCATCAATCACGACCTGGCGAAGCATTGATGAAACTCAGCAAATAATAATAGACTGATCACGTTCAAACGACTGATTTATTCAACGCGGATGACCCTAAGTGCATGGGATGAGAAAAAGCAGAGCGACGTTTCATAAAAAGCCACCAAGGACAAACGGTCTGTGCAGCAGACCACATGGAGGGTGTCTATTTCATTTGCGAGTTTGTGTCAATGCTCTATGATCTGTGATGCTTTGACGTACTCATACAGGATCATTGAGTGACCCGGCGAAGAGGTCCGGGACTATCCGGCTTTTGGATCAACATGTGGTCTGTTTTGTTACGAAGGATGTGATGATCGCCTCAGCCATACACAAGACCCTGATTCCCATCTGTAGCCCGAGCTTTGAAAACAGTTACACAATATCCACATATTGTATGAGCTGAGATTGTGCTTTCTATTAAAATTACGAAACCGAACAAGCCTGAGAGCAACGAGCCTCTAATTAGGGGCCCAAAATAGAAGTCGCATGGAAGGTCGGGCCTCGAGACATGAAGTGTTGATAGGTGGTTGGGCACACACAATCCAAGCTCGTATGCGCCGCCGCCGTTATTACTCACTCGAATGATCCTGCAAGCCGCCAGGAAGGATCACTCGAAGGAAAACTTCCGTTTATGGATAGTCAAGCCGATTGTTCATTACGGATTAAGGCACATGCGGCACGTGGCATGTTCGTAGTACATCTGTTTTCATTGTTCTGATGCTGACCTCGTCTCCAAGAACGTTATTAGTCCCTCAGACAACCATGGGATGTTCATCTTGATTTGATTATTGACTTGGGACTTGTGTTAGGGCTACGACTGGTCCCGGCGTCTGATCAGTGCGTTGCAGCAGGGTACCTTTCTGTTGGTTGACCGCATCTTTCGTCCGCTATAAACATGCATCAAGCTCCCCTCGAAAACCATTATCTCGATCCTTGTTTGGGGGATACAGAGGACATTTTAAAGCAAACTCGTCTGCCGTGCTCAAGTTGGCGCATCATCGATAAAGCCCATCTTAGGTTGAACAGGTTATTCTTCTTTGATACCGAGCTGGACAGGATTGAGTCTCGACAATGTCTCACACAACCGCTCCACTGCATGCAGTAAGGAAGGTTGAGGATGAGTTCATCGACTCTCTTGTGTCGCCTGATGGACTGTCATGGCCGCAGTCTCAAGACCCCTCGCTAAACACGGATTTCCGCTCAAATGGTTACGAACGTGTTGATTTATGTGAAGAGAAAACAATACCCAGTGCGGGGGATAGAACTTCCATGCAAAGTCGGAGTAGAGCTGGAGACTCAATGGACAGTAGGGGAATCGATTCGCAACACAGGGCTAGTTGCAGCAGCATTCGACGGAAGCCGGTCCCTTTAAAAACGCCGGGTATATCATATCGCCCTTGCCCATCATCTACGAGCACTCCTGATGCTGGTCAAAACACTGTTGCCAGTCCCTCCGCCTCAAGTGCCACGTCTCCTGGAACTCACATCTCCTGGAAAGATTCCCCGAAATCCACGAACCTCCTCGGGAACCTCCCACAAAGTCCCTTACAACAGGAAGTTCAAGGTGAACATGCTTGCATCCCAACGTCTTCGAAGGCGCCCGTTCCGGAGCGCAAAAGAAAGAGCGCATCCACATCTTTGACTCTAGACATAGAGCCGGTGCAGGAGAGATTCGATGATAACGCCTTTCATGAAAAGTTTGGTACGCTGAGATAATGATCTTCTTTATTACTATCGATTGATTATATACTCGGGCTAGGCTATATATCTGCAACAGAATCCTAGAAGGAGAACTTGTACTAGGTTGCCCTAGGTAAGTAAAAACTTTTTAAGTTCTCTTCTTTATACGTAGTTGTATATTTACCTTTAAATCTACTTTCTATAAGTTCTTATATATATTCTACTTTACTAACTTTCTAGCTTTACTAATTTTTACTTCTTTCTATAGCTGCTTTTTTATATAGCAAGAAAGCTATAAAAAGAAGTAAAAAGGAGTAAAGCTAGTAAGTTAGTAAAGTAAAGCATGTATAAGAACTCATAGGGGATTTATTTATAGGTAAAGATATAACTAAGGTATAGAGAGGGAAGCTTAGAAGGTTTGTACCTAAGTAGGGCGAACCTAGTACAGTTTTTCCTTCTAGAAGATTATGTTGTACATATATGGCCTAGTTTGAGTATAATGTTAATCAATCCAATTTCTTGTGATACAGACTTGATGCAGCATCTAACATGTCATAGGTAAGCCTCCGAGCGACTGTGGGTCCAAGAAGGACATACACCAGAAAAGAAATTGGGTGATCTTAGTACTGTCCATCTATTCGACGGTTATGAGCGCAGTATGGCTGGGATTTTCCATATGGAAAGTCTGCTTCGGTCGCACAATATCGTCCGAGGGTATCCTGCCATCCGCGGCGAGCACAATCGCAGCAGTGATCGCCAAAACCATTGAGATGTCATTTGTCACGGTCTTCGTGTTTGTCCTCGGTCAACTCCTCACGCGGCGATCCTGCGTGAAAAAACTGCGTGGTGGAATGTCCATCGCCGAAATGACCATGAGAAATTGGATCATCCAGCCAGGAACCCTTATCGTTAACTTTGTAGTGGTGAAAGACGCGGGAATCACACTGCTCGGAGTCTTGACGTTGATAGCTACTATCAACTCTATGTTCTACACCGTTGCATCTAACGCCATGGTATCGCCCAAGCTGATGACGAGGCGGATGCCGCAAGAGACCATTGTGGGGCCTGTTACTGCGTCATATGCTAACGCAGCGTATATTAAGAGCGTGTGCCCCGACATGTTTGACTCGAACCCTCGACTAGAGGATAACGATGAGGCATGTGTGGAGGTGCAATTCTCCGGACAGTCGCACCGTGACCTGTTCTCTTTCATGTCAACCTGGGCCGGAATCAAGGCGAATGGAAGCACAGCCGCCAAGGCGCTAGCGAACAGACCCACAGGGGAACATACCCTCTATGAGAACACAACCATGACAGCGGCTTGGATCGAGACCGAGCATGGCAATGTGACAGCTAACTTCGAGAGGTATGGCCGAATCATCAACAATGTCACAATGGCGATGCCCCATCCTGGCGTCTACGCGGCAGCCAGATGGCAGGAAAACAAGATCATGCAACCCGACGACCTATTTGGCGTAGGAGAATACACACTCTCGGCTGGGGTCGTGTCGCCTGCACTCAACGTCATGTGTGCTAACATGGATCCTCTGGAGCTAAGTCCCTTGGTCTACACAGAATGGCCATTCAGCATAACTAACTCTACTGGCGTTGACACACAACTTATCGGTCAGCATGACTGGGAGGGAGATGTGCCCCCTGCCGTAGCTGACGATGGGGCTATCAATTATTTGAATCGTACCGTAGTAGACGAGATATTCCGCTGGGGTCCAGCTTTCAAGAGAAGGCCTCCTGTATTCAGCATGGTACGTTTGCACAATACTGCTTCCTAACAGGACATACAACTGACACTCAGTCTGGGCAGTACCCAAATAACTTCAACATGGTGGCCAATTCAACTGTCAGGGGCTCCGACGCCATCTACATTCTTGCCAAAGCCAAGACGATACGCAACTACACATTATGCGAAATGAGATCCTGGGTTTCACCCAACTGTTCGACCGATTTCAGGAGCTCAGGACTCACGGGAACGAGCATGGTAGCCAACTGTGAGGACGTGTCAAACAAGCATGCCTACAAGTCGTTCTACCCACAGGGCCAAGAATGGCCAGGTCCGGTAAGAGATTGGCAAGTAAGATACAACAAGCACTTTACGACGGGCCCCTTCCTAGCCATACATACCCATGCCATCTGTTTGAGAGCTGACATGAAACAATCCGTCAGACTGTGGCGCATGTGTGGCGCACCGCGTTGGACATCAACGGCGGGTATCGCAACAACAACGCCTCGAACGCGCATCTACTCACGCAGCTGATACTTGACAAACCCACGTTTGCACCGGATCTGCCTTCCCTGGCAGAGGCACTGGCCGTCTTCGGTGGCTCAAGCATAGTCGCGAGTGCCATTAAGTCGCCTTACCGACACTACTGGTCGTACCAGTCCTCGCGACTGGACCGAGACAAGCATGACAATTTCACGGCTCTTCTCATGACACAGGAGTACAGCACGGGACACGACGCCGACTGGCAGGCAGTCTTCTACCTAGTTCTCGGAACAGTCTTCTTGATCAACCTGGCATGTCTCGGATACCTCTTTATGAGACCGGGCATGGTCACGGACTTCACAGAGCCGCAGAACCTGTTCACGCTGGCAATAAACTCCCCCCCGAGCACGCAGCTCAAAGGGAGTTGCGGCGGAGGCCCGCGAGGCAGAGACCTCTTGGTCCCCTGGAGGGTGTCATACGCTCCGAGCGTGAACCACTACTTCTTCGAAGAGGTGAATGAGCGGCCGTGGAGGGGCAAGTATGCTCGTGAAGTTGCTACGGCACACAGACCGGTTGAGGAAACAAGAAGTAGAAGTTATAAGAGGTTGACTCTGGGAAGAGGATGGTTGTAAAATTGTTTCCCCATCTGGAATGGAAACCTGGATAGCGAAACGGAGTTGTCACATATGACGTGTTCCGTGGCGCTGTGGAGACAGACTTACGCTTCGGCGTAGGTTACAGGTTCGAATCCTGCACGGGGCACAATTCCAGCTAGCCCTCCCTCTCTTCCACCCAAGGCTAGAATTGAACACTAGAGAAAATGGGTCTCAGCACACAGAAAGGACCCTGACAAAGTGATTCTGATAGAATCCCTCTGCGTGTGCAAGGGCAGCACCTAGGTCACGGGACCCACCCAACCTTTGATACTTTACAGTATTAAACAGCTAGCTTTAAATGCATTTAGTAGTATTCCTTATATAATAACTAGGAGCTACTATGGAACAAGCTAGACGACTAGGCTGGATTACAAGTCCTCTCTCCTAGTTAGTATTAGTAGTAAGTAGGCTTGGTCCCCCTATCTCTAATCACTAATAAATACTAGCTAGCATGGTAGAGATGCCACTTACCAATCCTCTATGTTTTTTCTTTCCGAATTTGTGGCAGGCACTGCATGAGTTAAACCCAAGTTGAACACTGTGTGCCTATGTGCCTAGTCTGTACACCAACTAGGGAACCATAAAATGCCGATAAAAAACCGTACAAGCACCATGATACTATTGCAGCTTCATTCTATCAATGTTTATGCTCTCCCCCAATTGGTGCCAAGCACTGCATAAGGTAAAACAATGTTGAACACTGTGGGCCTAGTCCATACACCGACTAGAGAACCATGAGATGTCATTAAAACAAACGCAGCTTCCCTCTATACCTCGTAGCTACTCTATACTCCCCAGCTTCTAGCATCTCTATTTAACAGTTATTGGGTTATAGCGGAAAAGTAATAAAGTAGAGATATAACTAAGATACAGAAAAGGAAGCTTAGAAGGCTGCTACCTAATGAGAGCAACATAGTATGGTTTTTTCTTCTAGAATTATATTACAGATGTACAGCCAGGTCTAAGTATATCATCATTCAACAAATATGTAACTTGTAGTCGAAACCCCGGCTTCCCTTTGTTGGGAAGACCTAGGGAGCGGGTGTATGCACTAGTGCTTACGGGTTGTAAGAGACTTGATTGGACTATGCAGGAAGCTATTGAGAGGACCAAAGAGGCTCGAGAGGAACACGGCTAAAGTCCGGTCAAGTATCTAGTGGACCCACCTTCACTACTGTTCCACTAATCGGCGCGCAGGTCGTCAGCTCGATACTGCTAGTTCCAAAACACCCTTTTTGTGTTTTTGTGTGTTTTTTTCTTTTTTGTTTCCAGGCAGCATAATGGATCAGTTAGACAACAAAGAGAAACCGGCTTTTGATATATTAGTATATTATATTCTGCATTTTCTTCGTTATTTTTCCGTTGTTTCTCTTCTTACCAATTTCTCTTTCTGGGGGCACAATGGTTTGATGCCGTCTGATGTAAATCAGTTGCACAACCAAAGGGAAACCGGCTCTCGATATAATGGATATGATTTTATTTACTTTTATTTTACAATTCCTGTAATATTTTCCGTTATTTCTCTTCTCACCATTGCATGTTTTCCTTTTTCCCTTTCACACACTAGTGTGCTATCTTGTGCTACGTCTACTTTGTCTAGACACAGCCCGCTGGGCGCCAACTTGTCTCAGGCCGTGTAACCAAACTGAGGTGGCCGCGGCACATCTGAAGGGGAGACGAAGAAAGAAGGGGAAGATAACTCACCTAATTGTGCAAAACAGTACGACAGGGCTGCGTAGGGGAGTGTTGTCGAGGTCGGTGTGCCAGTCGGAGAGGGGAAGTTGCCATCATCATCGCCAGGAGTTCACATATCACAACAGGCTAACCTACTAGTCAAGCACCAGCATCCTCGTCTCATTCGAGCGCATTGTCATGGGGGAAAACGCTTCATCCCGGGACCGAGAGAGCGCGGGGAACGGCATGACTTGGCCCATCCATCTCTTGGTCCGGCCAGTCATGTCTCAAACAGGTACTCCAATCTCCGACGCTCGCGGCGTAATGCCACAAATTCTGTACGTCCCGACTCCCTAGTCTCTTGGGCCTGTCTGGTCTGTCCGGGGCGGTACCAACCGAAGTGTCGGCGAGAAGGAGAGGTGGCGTTGCGACTTTGATGATTCCCTGCATGGGCGAGTAAGAGATGGTTACGTACGGTGAGCACGGAGTATATATTTATATATACCATATATACCATATATATAAATATCATAAATACTCCGTTCTCGGCCTACCCCTTGCGTGTGACATGGAAAAATCCTCGTGTTCCCTCCCCCATCGTGGCATTCCATCAGGTCGAATACGTTTTGTGTTCTGGACACATGATGTGACGTGACAGTAACCACATCTCAACAGAAACAGCATCGCGTAGACATGAGAAAATGCTTTATATGAACATCGGCTTCGCCATCTGTCTGTGAATGAACTCCCTCCTGGGAAGTCTCTCCCCAACAAGCCCTTCCTTACTTTCCCAGTCATGCACTATCCTACATCAGTCTCCGAGGTCTCAAACGACATCAACATGAGCACCAAACACGAGGACCTGATCCGCAGTGAGAAACTCACCATCCAGACACAGAAGCCGTTCAACACGCTTTCTGCTGTCGGCATCGGATATGGAACAACAAACACTGCTGTCGGGGTCCTCCTCGTCCTTGGGACCTCGGTTCCATTGGGTGGTTCGCCGTTGTTCCTCTGGGGATTTCTTGTCATCATCGTCATCGGCCTGGCCACCGCTACCTCCCTCGCTGAACTATCCTCCGCCATGCCCCATCCCGGAGGGCAATACGTATGGGTAAGCCAACTGGCGCCGGATAACTTGAGACGGAGCCTATCGTATTTCACGGCCATGCTGAGCTGGCTGGGAGCCGTAGCGACTGGCGCCTCCGCCTGTCTGTCCGTGTCCACGGGCGTCTGTGGAATGATTGCCTTCCTCAACCCAGGCTTCGCCTATCAACGATGGATGGGCTTCCTAGGCTTTCAGCTGCTGAATCTTGTCACCCTCGTGTGTGCGTCCTTCGAGCATGCGCTGCCCAGCATCTCCAAGGCTATGTTGCTCTTTAGCACTGCCTCCTGTCTCGCTGTCTTCGTAACCCTCTTCGCCACATCCCACGAGTACGTTTCTGCCAGAGGCTTCTTCTTCGATACCGTGAATGCAACCGGCTGGAAGGACGGCGTAGCTTTCCTCATCGGCATCAGCGGCATAAACTGGACTCTATGCTGTCTGGACGTGCCGACTCATCTGGCCGAGGAGATGCCCTCGCCCGCAACCAACATCCCAAAGGCATTGATGTGGACAATCCTCGTCAGCGCCGTCTCAGGTCTTCTCGTGGTAGTCTCCGTCTTCGTCAACTTGCCATTCATAGACCCGCAGCAGGATAGCTCGGCCATCACCTTATTCTACCACATCACCGGAAGCAAATACGCGGCCACGGCATTATGGGTTCCCATTCTAATCACTACCGCCGGAGGTGTCTGGTCAATCCAAACTTGGCAGTCCCGAATAGCATGGACTATAAGCCGCGATGGAGGGTTTCCGTATCATACATACCTCGGAAGGGTCTTGCCCGCGCCATTCCACACGCCGTTCTGGTCTCTTATGTGGTCCTCGGCTTGCAGCGGACTCTTCGGGTGCCTTTATCTTGGCTCGGAAGTCGCCTTTAACTCCTTGATTGCCACAGGCCTTCTGTTGCAGTACTTCAGTTACAGTATACCTGTGGTTTTGATCCTCATCCGAGGTCGATCCAAGTTCCAGCATGGACCATTCTGGCATCCGGTGTTGGGATATGTGTCAAACGCGATCCTTCTCGCTTGGACTGTCGTCGCCGCGGTCTTCTACTGTTTCCCATACCAAGCTTCGGTTGATTCAGAGAGCATGAATTACGTTTCTGTGGTGCTGGGGGTGATAATTGTGTTTATTTGCACGCTGTGGTTCTCATTTGCCAAGAAAAATTACCAAGTGATGTACAATGGGCACTGAAAAAGACTGTACATTCTCCGGATTACTTGTCCTGGTTGCGGATTCAGTGCCTAAAATCAAGTTGTTTTGCGCAAGAGATTATGGTCATGTTCTAGTTGTAAATATTTCTTCATTCAGCTGTCCATCTGGAGCAAGAAAATCTCGCAAAGCTTTTTCACCTGCTTGAATGTGTTGCCAGAGGCCTGGGTGCATTTTCTCCGCCAGTGACGCGTGATCTTGTTGTCATTCAAGTTGACGTCTTGTGCAACAGTTTAAGACTATTGTCACACTCCACCACGACCTACTACACTATTACCCCATACTCCATCTCAAAGAGCTTCTCAGACATGCAGTTCGGCTGCAAGCGATGAGCTGATTTAACCATCCTCAGCAAAGCTCTGCCACCACCCTGCTGGGACATGAACAAGAAAAAGAAGCTACTGCAGAAATGCCTCTGGGGCTCAGAATTAGTTGATCTTTGTAAACGGTTCGTATACGGCAGTTGTTTTACCTTGAAGAAGAGAAGAAAGATATCGCGCTGTACTAGGTGAACTAGGGGCTAAATGGAGCAGAGACCCCCGGCAGAAATTCGAAATAAAAATTCCGACACCGTTGTAACTACTTTTGGATTTTAGTAAACTGGTAGTTCGCATCTGCTGCAGTGGCTATAAGCATATAATGGTGACTAGTGAGAATGACCTCCGAGCCCCCTAGGTAGGTGATTCGAATGATAAAAACAGCCTCGGTTATAGCCGTAGAGATGAAATAATGTATCTTGTTAGTTGTGAAATACATTTAATGACACTTTTTATTTGTAGTGTATGTAGACTGTGCATTATCGATGTTTACCACAGGTCTCAAATAACCGATACCATATGTGCGTTTGCTTTTCTTGGTCATGAGTCTTGTGCCATCAACGGCGATGATGCAAATCGTCATCTTCTCATACAAACTCAGCATTGAATAACTCAAGTAGCGATATGAACCTCAAGAGTGGGCCCGAATAGACTTGTAAACCAAAACCACCATGGCTCAGAAGCTCAATATGGCATCGTCTTGGAGATAAATCACCATGAGTAGGATCCGAGCGGTATGTCAAGTACAACGAATGGTTAGGTACTCGAGATCTATGGCGCGCACCATGTCAAGTACCTGCTGTTCGGAGTCGGCAAAGATTGTAAGACGGATGTTAAGATGCTTGGCGTAATGATGCTTGCAATGCTACTTCCAGAGGGACGGTATCTCATGCCGTGCCCGATGCCCGATGGACGCAATAGTACCAAAACTCAACAGCCAGGATGTAGATACTAGTGAGCATTGGGGAGCCAAGACTATCGCTGAGAAATGGCCAGGCACGCAAGTGATTGTTAGTTCAGCTTGTATGTCCGCTGGTAATGGGTCGAGACAGGAGTTATTTCAGAGTCCGTGCCATTAGTGGAACGCTGTTGTAATCGTGAATGCCGCCATCGAGATACCAGGATTTATGGCCGAAGTTATATTCTCGGCGGATGGAAACCTGGAAATGGGCATAACAATGGTTACTGAAAGGCCAACTTAGTCTCGTGTGCGCAAAACGCACCAAGCAAGGGGGTGGCCGGAAATCAGACTGTCACGACTCACAATTGAGAAGCTACCTAGCACCTAAATCGAGCAGGCTGGTCATTTGCGGCTCTGCTCATTCAGATTAATACATCTTCCAACTCTGGTAAAATCCGTCATAGATATAACGAATCCAAGACATTCCGACGCTCGCTGCTTTCTGTGTGCGACCAGAAAGCTCCCTAAGGAAGCGGGTGGTTTACAGCGAAGAGCCGCGGGTTCTATCGTGAAAGAAATGAATGGACATTAAATGCAAAAAAAAAAAAAAAAAAAAAAAAAAAAAAACAAAGACTAAAACACCGTCAGTTTGTTCCATGGGGTCCCACGCGCAGTCCAGCCCCCCCCTGAGACATTCAATCTTCTGCTTCGCAGGACTTACTTGTTAAAAAAGGGGCCGGTAATACCAACCTCGCAACGTAGCTACGAAGTAGCGAGCGCGAACATAATTCGACAAGGATTGGGGGGGGAGGGAGGAGGGGAGCAGATTGGAGGAGCATGGGCACGGATGATGTTTCTGTTTGATCTAGCTGCCAGTTGTATCGGGAGTTGTGCCAACTACCCTGCAGGCCCCACTTCCTCCATACTAGGTACAAACACTCGATCAGACAGACCACGTGACTACCCGTCGTCCCTTGACTAACGATAATCTTCACAGAATTATCATTCGTGCCTCTACCCCTTTACTTATGTACGTCCCCTCCCGTAATAGTTAGTTTCTGGCCGAGACTAGAGGTCACATACTATCCTTTGCGCATAGCAAGTTGAAGCCTGAAAAGAAAATGACGGAGATTGCTAGCACGTTACCTTGACCCCTGCGAGCGAGGTCAACAATTGATAAACAGCTATACGACAAAATTAAAGGAGAGAGTTGCTCTGTGGGCCAACATTTGGCTTATCCTAGGAACTGGGCTATTAGTCCATCAGCTAGGAGGGAGCTTAACAAGCAGGTAAGACGTCTTCCCGTTCTGATGAGTCTTCACCGTGGTATGCGTATAGCATAGTCTGGTCGCAAGGCCAAATACCAATATGACTCAGCATAACATAAGTCGTAGTACTCTCGTTGATATCCGCTCGATGATCTCTCATATTCCAAATATAAGATAACCGACAATATCATATCAGAGGTTCCCCGTGGCGGCCGTCTCCGTGCATGCCTACCTAATATCTCTTAGTATTAGCAACCGACTATCAGGGATGTCGCGACTTGCTCCAAGTTTCCTTGTAGCCTGATCGGTCATGTTATATCACCGGCAACGTCGGCGGCCCCGATATCTGTTGGGACGCCGGCTGGTCGGGCAGATATCAGACAATATGACTTACCTCGGTCCGGGAATCATTTCTTCGAGCTGCAATTCGTAGCCAATATGAAGTCAATTGAGTATTGAAACAATGACCAGCGATCGAAGAGGGCCTGGGCGACCCATGTGTTTCACAGTGCTTCGATGCAAAGGAACAGCCCGTTTACAGCATACTGTGTGACGTTTTCGGGAGAATGGCTATGTTGGTGGATTCGAGCCCATATTCTCGTCTTTTGAATGTGCCAAAGACACTCCTATCAAGTGTCTTGGGCAATTCCTAATTTTGTTGTGGCGAAGACGGTTTGTACTAATCTCTTCATGACCGCTGACCATTTGAACTGTGGTTCAAGTCTTAAGTTTACCTAAAACACATATTATCACTATTCATGCTGACAGAGTGGTTCATCATGACAGGGCACATAGTTCCGGCATCCACAAGTCGTGAGTATGCGGGCTCCACGTCGGTCAGAACGAGACACTCCGCATACGCGGGAAGCAATACACTTCTGAAAATAGCGCTAGAGTACGGTCCAAAATAGGTTTCCATCTTGTGTCCTCTGGCACTTGTTCCCCGAGGTTCGCAAGGTTAAGGTTGGAGACGGCACAGCAAAATCCCTCGCCGGCATCGAGTAGGCAGCGGTAAAGAGTTCCAAGGGCGTCGCTGGCAGGAGTTGTACGAGCCGCTTGGAGATGAGATACTATGGGCAGGGCGAGCTGAGTAACGGGGGCAAGAGGTCATCCTTGGCCATCTTGATGATTGAACCTGTAGTGAACTGACTATCTGGTGCAGATTGCTGGTTGGATCACGCGTGGGACTTGCTCGCCCTGTGCACCAGTTTTGCGATCAAATGCCCCGAACGATAATTGTACTTCAGTCTGTGAGGCGATGGATCCCTTCGATTTTTGGCTGTTCTTCCTCGTCTTGAAACGATACCTAGGTTTTTACTTTGCCTAAGACTATTTATCATGGAGCTTACGCCGGAATACGGACAAGTTTTAGAAGCCTCAGCATTTGTATTGACATAAGATTCTCCATCTTCACGTATCAGTTGTCCTACATCGCAATGAAACTCTCTGGATTGGTTAGCCACATGCTGCACCTCCTTACATGAGTTTTAATAAGAGACCTGTTGAGGGCGGTTCCACTTGGACAACCATGGACATCGGTGCTACGGGCTTCAGAAACGGGCAATCTGTTGCGTGCCGGGTCTGGCAAGATAAGTGTTTTGAAAGATGCAGTTGGAGCTATCTCCCTCTCCCCATCTTGCTAATCCCACCTATATACTACTTGTTATTCATGACACGCGTCCTATTGTCTTGTCGTCATTCTGTACTGTCACATGGACTAAATGATCAAAGCCCATTTCCCTACACCGAGGCTATCAGGGTGTTGGCGGCTGTTTTAGTGCCTTTATGTTCCTCCTTAGTCCATCTCGTTTTTCTTTTCTTTTCTTGTATGCTCTGTACAGCCCCAGTCATCTGTGATCCATCCAGTGGCCCTTTCCATGTTCTTTCCTGCTGTAAGAAGCTGTTGTACATGGTATTATGCAACTGTGCGAATATGATTGGCACAGCTGGGGGTAGCGCATTAGGGACCTTGTTGACAGCCTCATGTTTTCTCGTTGTATGTTTTTTTTTTTTCTCTTTTTTCCGGTTATGGCTCCTGCTAAGTGCCCATCCTCGCCACCCCCTTGTTTAAAACGATAAGGGGTTTTCCTGTGACCAATCCACATGGCAGTATTGGTGCCAAAGGGGAGCCAACTTGATGATATCGATGACTGACTTTGCTGGTGCTGCAGGTATAAGCGTGATCTATTCCAATTGACGCACAGCATGAAGCAGTTTGACAAAACGTCAAAAGAGGGGAAATTAAGCAATCATACGCCTCAAGCTGCACATCAGCTCCATAATATCTCATGTCTCACCTGTTCTGCTTCGCCTGTCGATTCGGCCCGTGGCGCCGATAACATGCAGATATCATCCGTCATAAAAAGCAAGCAGGCTTTAGATCTCATGATTTCGGATCCACATACGGAGTAGTTATACAGCATCTATTAGTGCACTGGGACTGGGCCGGGATTCATGGCACTTTGTTGGGGCAAGATATGCGGTGCTACAGTAACCGTCGCCTTGGGCGCCCCTTCCAGTGAGTGCCTTTTCGAGCGCTCTTCCAAATGCCCTCACGAGAGACCGTAATTCATGAAGTTGACCTATGTAGAGTAGATTCTCTACGTCATCGAACGGTATACAACGCAGGTAACTGCACTTTGCCAACAAAGTACGGACTACTACAAGCATGCCTGACGAAGATATTTCCTGAGATGGGTTCCAACACAGGGAGGCAGCAAGTCGGGTTTGCCTTTTATGTCTCACAAAATGGATCGGAACCTGCCAGCAGCCCAGAACCGGACTTGTGCTCAATCCAATTATGCAAAACAGTGCTGTACTCCGTAGAGTTGGTGGCACGTGCCGTTTCAGTGATGTGTGTCTGGATGAAGCAATCACAGCCAGCCACACAGATCGTCTGTTTTTCTGCGGTGATACGAGATATTTCAAACTGAAAGAGCCAATAACTCTCGTCGACCAGAGGTGACGGCAAAGCGCTGTTGCAGCATGTGTGCTCGGATACCACAATCACAGCCAGCCACAGAGGTAATGTGCGTCTCTAGCACTACCTCTCGTACCCAATCCAGGCTCAATCTACTCGCTTTCTAGGCCCACGGCGTACATTCGTAACTATATTGAAAAATTGACAGTCTCGAAAAACTCCCGATTGGCGGGACTTGTTACGGTCTGGGCTTAGCCCAATTGTGAAGCATGGGGTGTTTAATTTTACAAGTCACAGCTGACTTGTACATTACGTACCACTTTGTCGCAGCTGGCAAAAATGAGCAAACACCAGCCCATGCGACGCGCGTTGGAACTCTCTATGCCCTGATGCGGCTGCATACGAAGCTGAGACTTGCAGATGAACCCGATCCCGATAGTGTGGATGAGGACGACAAGATGTCAAAGAGGAAAGAAAGACACGAGGTATATCTTGGGAAATGGATATAAATATCTCACTTCCATCTCTCAAATCCGAATTCCAAAAAATAAAAATTAAAATAAAAACTCACGCCCCTTCAAGTACATCTATCTCTTCTGAAATCTACATTCCAACTCCAATTCTCTCTACTACCTTTCAAGATGGCGAGTGGGGGCACGGCCGAGCATGTACGCGAAATTGATGAAGAGGAGTTTGACATTGGCACTCCCGCTGCAGGTGAGGCCTGGGTAGGTTAAGCAGGTCACTTTATGGAATATGTAGTTTGAGGTTAACAATAACACTAGATTAAGTGGAATCTAGAGAGTGGCAGGGATCGCACAGAAATACGTACCATTGGGACAGACCACAGTCTCCAAGGTAGCCCGTGAGTAAAGCATTTTATACCCATCGAAAGCACTGCTACTGATTAGACTCTGCAGTAGTATTCAGGGAATTACCATCAGAGCCCGCCCGGTCTGGTTGAAACTTTGGATGTGAGTGGTGCTGTTTCCTGGTAGGTTAAGTATTGAATCTTCGACACTGATTTTTTTTAGTTCATCTCAGCCAGATGGCCCTGAATTGAACAAAATTTCGGGGCCTACCAATGGAGAATACACAATGTACTTGGGAACGATTGGATCGTTCCGCCTTGAACCTCGATAGCCAAACCTTTGAACACTCATATTCCCATCATGAGATGGAATCTAACTGGAATTGACTATAGTGTTGTCAGCTTAGTGGGAATGGTCTTAGCAGTCTACCGGAAAATCATTTTTCTCTTGGCCTTGGTCTGTTTATTTCCTGCGGTCTCTTCACTATCAATGAGGATATATTTATTCTTCAATTAGATCTCAAGAAGATTGACCTTTAAATCCTTCCGCACTTGGTGATATATAGGTCTGAAGCAGCTAAACGTACCTGTAGCCCTAATGGTCTCCATCTATAAATAGCTGAATCTTGGCAAATTTGCATCCATTACCGAAAGTCTTGATGCTAACAAAGCGGGGGTCAAAAAAACCCGTGCCCTCGGCCGCAATTGCAATTCCAGCACGTACCGCCATTATTTAGCCGCGATTCCGTGTCTGTAGACATTGAGTAGACAAGACTGTCCCTATTGATACAATGAGAATAACCTTGGCTCCGTTCATGCCAAAGCTTCATGCGCTTCTTGTTAATGCATTCGACGCTCTACCCAGGATATGGTTCAGCCTCCTTTATGTCAACAAGACAACAAGACATATGCTGCTCTCCGTTATAACTATCTCGTGTAGGCCTTGCCTAGGTCATTATCTACGTCAAGATTACGCGAATACTCGCCAGGTTCAGCTATGGTAGCATTGGTGCACCGCTTTCTCCAATTGAAGGCTGCCACCGAGACCGAAAGCTCACCAGTGGTTTCTGTTTTCTTCTCCAGTTAGTAGCAAGCACTTTGAACACTGTATTCCTATTCTATACACTAACTAAAGAGTTATAAGATATTCATATTAAAAAAGAAACTACGCAAGTACTATTATTAAGCGTTTAGAATACTAGATCTTTGTACATATAAAAGTTCACTTATCGCTACCTAGAGCCCTATAGTGTTTATAAATAACTTATATTAAGAACTTAAATATAAAGCTAAAGACTCTAATGTATAGTATATATACAGTACGTTTTACGTGCTAGATCTAGTTGTGTAAAGGGTGAGTTTCATACGGTTCTGTACGAATCCGGATGGATCTTCAGGAGGTTATGAGGTCAATGTAAAAGTATCCTGTTCTTCTCTAACTTTGCAGGTAGCAGATGCAGCTTCATATGCCTGCTAGAAGGTCACTGGACTATCTAGGGTCGAATACGGTTGTGCAAAGTCAGATCTAGTCATGCACTGCCGAGGCTGGCTGCGTAGCGTAACAGTACATATAAGGACCGCTTATTGCCCTCCTTCCTTTTCTTCTTCTCTACAACTCTTAAAACCTACTCCCTGTGCATTAACACCATGCAGTAGTTTAACCTCTCCCAGGAGGGAGACCGAATGTTCGAATGTTAATTATTAAAATGGCGACCAATCCGGCCATCACCAGCATCCAATCTGTAATGCTTCTGCAAAATCGAGTTATTTGCCTGCTCCAGTCTCCCCCTCTTCCGCACCTCAACTTTGTTCTGAGCCCTTACATCCGTCACCCTCAGCCTAGACAGCCGCGCAGCGAGCAAAGCCTCACTGCTTCGCATAACCTGCCTACTCCCGTTCGGCCCTTCCCGTCGAGTGACTTCGCGACTCGATGTCTGAGGCATTTGCGACTGCGGAGTCGCCGGCGGATCCGGTCTTCGCTCCGGTGCATCCCGGCGAGGTAATCGAGGTAGGTGTGCCTCCTCAACGTTATTGCGGTGCGAAATGAGCTTTCCCGAAGGCAACCGCACCGGCATATCGGCATCCCGCTGCGACTGCTCATGAACCGCGTTGTGAGACTGTGGCAGTTGGTAGAACTCCTCTGTGTCAGGCGTTATGTCGAATCTGCAGTGTCCCTTGGCGAGCATGTGCTGCTGGGCGCCCTCTACTGTGTTCCGCCTCGTGCCGCAGGCTATACATCTCTGATAGTGGTAAACTATGGAGTGTAGATATCGAAGTACGGTCTCGATATCTGCGGCGAGGCAATCTTGATAGGGAACACTGAAGCCATGTACTGAGGCCATGTGAGTCAAGTTATCGCCTAATATGTTCGAGTCCTGTGCGCAGAAGATGCATTTGCCCGGGGAAAAATCCGAGACTAGTGATTTATCATCTTCGGAGCAAATTCTTCCATCTTGTTCTCTGCTGATCAAGGTATCATTCACGCGTATCATTGAGGAGCGCGTCGGTGCCACGACCCGAGTGTCTCTTGTTCGGGGGGATAAGGGTCGTGGGGCGCTGCTCCCGGGATCGGCATATTTCAACTGAAGCTTGTAGACACTGGTGTAAAGCATTAGCCTTGGCTGCAACATGTTGTCGCTTCGGTAAGATTGCTGTAGGGACGGGGCACACTTGCTGTCCATCGCTTTTGACATGTGCTCGCCACGTTTGAAGCCCGCGCAACTCCACATTGCAAAGTCTGCAGAACAATGGGCTTTTAGCAACGCTCAGGGCCGGCTGTTTGACAAGGACGCTTGTGCTCGTGGTTGTGCTTGTGACTGGCATGCTTTGTCGATTGCCTCGAGATGTTGGCTGGACTGATGTTTTGCGTCTGTATGTGGTGCCGCCGAGGCCATGCCAAGGCCAATGGAATTGATGGGAATTAGGAAGCTTTATTCCGTTTAGAATCAAGGCATGACTCCTATTAAATACACATATCGATCAGGGCTGGAGCCCAGTTTGCAAACATGGCTTTCCAAGCAAGCCACAATTGACACGACGACAAATCCAGGCTCATCTGCAATCATAATGACTCACAATTCATATGAGACGCGGGTGCATAAACGCAAAGCAACGGCTTCTATTCCATTTCTATGAGAGTACCGGTTTGTTGATGTCCCAATACCTCCATAATATCTCAGAGCAGGCAGGCATGATGACTGTGCTTACATTCGGGGGGGTGCCAGGGCGTCATCATAAGATCTTAATTGATGGTCCACGAGCTTCAGTCATGAAGACAGAGTTTCGCCAGGGCGTAATGTGACGGCTCACGTGACCCGCCCGGCGCTAGCACGCACGTAAGCGCCAAAGTCTCTCACACATGTGTGCTAACTCAGCCAAGTCCTCTTTGAACAAGTCATCTTTGCTATATTGCCAGCCGCCTGTTTCCTCCTGCTGGCTCCCTTTCGAGTATTTGCCTTGGTCCGCGGCAAGATTAGGTTGAAAAGCAATGCTGCCTACCTGTACAAACCGACAACCATCGCCGTGTATACTATCCAATCGTTATTTCCAATCGTTATTTCATAGCGTCACATCCCATTGTCACATCCCATTGTCATATACCATTGCCATATACCATCGTCATATCCCATCATCATATCCCACCGTCAAATCCCATCATCATATCCCACCGTCTTATCCCATCGTTATATCCCATTGTCCGCATCACCGAAGCGACCCGACACGAGAGTAAATCATGTGGAGAGGTAAATGCGTCTCATAACTCCTGAAAGGTGCTGATTGTTTTGTCGCGTGGCTGGCCGTGACCTTAAGGTGTCCATGGTTGGTGTTATGCAAATGCCAGGTTGCCCACGATGAAGTAGCAGAGGAGGGAGGGTGCCACCAACTCGACCAGGCAAGCCACGATGAAATAGCAGAGAGGAAGGAGTGCCAGCCCGGATCCCAGAATTTGATGAGATTGGCGTCGAAGGATTCCACGAACACACGATATGGGCTTCTTATGTGGTTGGCCGGCCTGATTTCGAGGAGCAGGAAGGTCCACCCACAATGAAATAGTAGAGGTGGCACCGACTCAATCAGGCAAGCCTCAAATGCCAGGCTGAATTTAAGGAGTTGAAAGCTGTGCCACTGACTGGGCCAGGTGAGCCTTAAATGCCGGACTCGGTTCGAAGAGCAAAACACTCTTGGAAAGCAGGAAAGCCCATAATGAAGGCACACTCTCGGTGCCACTGACTGGACCAGGCGAGCCTCAAATGCCGGGCTGAATTCGAGAAGCCAAACACTCTCCACAGGGAAATAGCAGAGAAGAGGGTGCCAGTTCGGATCCCAGAGTTCGATGAGATTGGCGTCAAACGATTCCACAAACAACACACAATATAGGCTTCTTGTGTGGTTGGCCGGACTGATTCGAGGAGCAAAACGCTGCCCACGATGAAACAGCAGAGGGGGGTGCCCTGGTTGAATTCAAGGAGCAAAACGCTCTCCCACGGGCTTGGAAGGCTCACACTGAAACAGCAGAGGGGGGTGCCCCGGCTGGACCAGGCAAGGGCGTGCCAGGGCGTTGTCAAAATCGGCCAGTCTGCGCTGTTCACTTAAGGCTCATTGCCGAAAATGAAGTCAAGAATGATGCGGCGAGCCACATCATCCTCCATCAACCTTCGGAGCAGCCGGAAGGCTGTCTGTCGGGTATCCGGCGCGGACAACATAATCGCCAATGAGGCGCAGACGAAGGCACTCAGCCACCAGAACCAGGCTGATTGAATAATTATATTATAATTCTAGCACATGTCAGTCAACATCAATGGTGAAGAAGGACAATAATAGGAGTAATTCTTACATTCATTTTAATTTTTTTTTTTTTTTTGCGCTTATATAGATGCAGAACGCTTGTCGAGGGGGTGGCAGGCAGGCAGGCAGGCAGACAGGCGTAAAGAAGAAAGGAGAAGAAAGAAAAGAAAGAAAAGAAAAGCTCACACGAAAAACATATTGCCATGACATCGTCTCTCGGACACTGCGACTTCCTTCTGTCTATATAATTAAAAAGGCAGGAGAAGCATACTGAATAATCCGTGAAGTCGGAAAGAACCTGTGATAATACGTCTTACCTTCCCACACGCTCGCCAAGGTGTTTCCTGGTGATACAGTCACAATACTTTTGAGTTGTCAATATTTTAGGAAGAATGCCATGATAAAGTTAGATTATCTTGTGGTTAACGATGAAATTGAAATTGTCTTTTCAAGGTCCAGGTTGCCCACAACAGTACGTATCTAGGCAAATAGCCCAAACAACCACCTGTTAAAAAATTCGTATGCAACGCCCGGCAGTATAATACCGTGGCCATCTTCATGTTCAGAAACTGTAATGCCAAGGGCGATAATCCCCATTAAAGGCACCGTCACCAATTCCAGCATTATTTCCATCCAAAAGTCATCAGATTCTGGATGCAGGAAGTCGTACTCTCCTCTGATCGTCATTATAGTTGCAAAAGAAATGTAGCGACCGAGCCAAGTGATCAAAAAGAAATGTCTGAATCGCTTATGAGTGAGGTAGTGCATGATAGGGTTTGCTCCCGGTGGCGGACGAGGAGCTGACGGCCGGAAGGTTTTGCTAAAGTATCCTATGCCGAGTCCCTGAACGAGAGTCGCTATTACGATGTCGAGCATGGCTGGTAATGGTGTTTGATGTAGAAAAACTCGTTCGTGATGAGTGCTTCCGATGCCGTGTTTGTTAAACGGGTTACTTGCCCGGTTCCTGCGAGTGGTACTGATGGCCAGATGCAGAGGGGTGAAGAAATGAAGATAAGAGGCTTCCGGCAGAATGTGCAATGCAAACAGGTTTTCCAGCCCTGTATCTTTGGCGTGTACTGATATAGGGAGACTTGATGTGATGATTCCCGCGACTGGATGAAAGGATAATGAAAATGAGACACTGATAGAAGGACAGGAAGCAGGAGTCTTGGTCAATATACAGTCGTCTCTTCTTAATCAAGCTTTTTGTCTTCTTCGAGGTTTTCTTTCTTTCTTTCTTTCTTTTTTTTTTGGCGAGTTTTTCTTCGCTGCAAGTTTAGGCGTAATAATTACAGCACCAAACAGGCTTCAAAAATCAAAAGAAAGATCTCTAATTGATGCGCCCGAAAGCGGCTAGCATCCCATAACCTTTCTTCTGCTTAACTCTGAATAATTCGAGTTAAATTCCCGTCCCCACAAAACCCAAAAGCCCACAATTCGCAATTTTCCCCGCACAAACCCGGTTTGTCACTTTTAACACTCTACTCTGATCCATGCAACAACGCAAACTTAGTCTCTGAATAAAAGGTGGCATAAAAGACACGCTAGCTACTTTTAGAAACTTTTTTTTTTTTTTTTTGTAAAAAGTCATAATGTTGTCTACTTTTTAGATGCTGCAGTAGCCCCTGTTCGCAATGTACCTGCGTAGATAGATGCCTGTGTTTGAGTTAACTTTTGCTGCTTTTTAGCGGTCCCCACAAAAAGTACCTCATAAACGTGACTAAGTAAGAAAGTTTGCTTCATTTCGTGACTCAGAGGCCCCCGGGAAATACCCCGAGGTTCGCCGTCTTTATACGTCAGATGACTAAAAATACTTCCACGGAGCTTTTACTTGGCTATTACACGAATCTCTCCCATAATCTCCCCGTCCACGATACCATGAACGTATGCATGCCCGACAACTTGCTTCCAGGACGCGTCCCCTTTTGTCACTTTTGAGGCAGGAGCCTCTCTCAAGAGGAATGGCAAGGGACTGCCAAAGAGCAAGAACACCCTATCTCCGCTTGCAGAAATTCTCCTCGGCGATTCTAACGCCATTGGCGGTCGCGTCATCGGATGTAAGCGTCCCGTCTGGCTGAACAAATAACATGTCACTGGATCCAGCAAGCATGGCCATGTGCGCAGCGCGAAACATACTTACATCGCCCTCGCACACGCGGTGAAAAGTTACCTACCGGGATTTGATGACATAAGTGAGCTTGCAGACTAGGTTCCCAATCATGGTGCGAATAACGGCATCGGACATTTTTGTGGATGGTTCTGGCGGATAAGCAGCGTCAGGCTCCAAATCAAGCCCGAAGGAGTGTTAAAAGATGAAAGAATGTCACAAAGTGCAGAGTGAGAGTTATTAATAGCCGTTATCATCGTGTTTTTCTCCACAAACTTCGTAGTGGAGGTGAGGGGGCAAATTCGCTTTGCTAATATGCTCAGGCTGCTAGGTGCTCCGTGGCGAGTGAAGGACGTGGCCCGTAGCTTCGTATTCCGATATTCGATGATCTGCAACGATCTGCTGAGGCGTCCATATGTTGGTCCCCAGTTGGGAGCCCACGATAGTCATTGTGAATCGGCACTTTTAACCTCCTAATTGAGGAAAATGGCGAGACCTTGGTTAATGAGTTATGTAGAATGCCGCCACAAACACATAAAGTTGACCGGTCATGAGCTGGTGAACTGGACGAAGACCAATGGCTGGGAAGCCCGTCAATTAGGCCGAGCAAACCGTAGATCATGTCTCGTGGGTCCGTTCTCTCCTTGAAACGAGTGCTTTCCGACAGCAGAATCAGCCTATCCGCTTGGTGTTTTTGAAACGTATTATCGCGAACCGACTTAGGATTGGCCATCTTGGAAGAAATTTCCTTCGGGATTGTCTTCTAACATGAAGGCAGAGAATTCCAGAATGGTTTGCAGCATATGCCACGTTCGTGATGCCGGGGTAGCATAACTCCTGAAGTTTCGATAAGGCTTATAGGCGCAACAACCTCTCCGTCTATGGCCGAAATATTACGCCGGTTAAGGGTTGCTTCTTGCAAAACCCAAACGCGAGACCCACAAGGGAGGCTAGCAAGATGTTTAATCACTTCGAGTGTTCCGTTCCAAGCATCGGCGGTGTATGTTGTACGAAAACAGGATTTTGAGGCAGCTGTCATCCGATAGCATCTTCATGATGGAAAAAACACCAGCTTGGTTACTCAAAATTTCTGGAGCGGACTATATGAAGCGGAATGTACGGAATCTGTCGCTTTCTCTGCCTTTCAATGAAGTCATTCACGGTGTCCAGGCCCTGCAGTAGTTCCCACTGTGCTTTTGTCAGACACGACTTGATGCAGCAAACATCACTTGAGGGCTTACCACTGTCCACATAGGAATTCCATGAGTATCAGACGGTATGTAACCCGGCCTGCCAGGAGTGCATGAGAAAGGTGTGGTCCCGCTTCCACCCGACCCTTGGAGGTTCGGCCCACGAAACTTGCCCCTCGTAGGGTGCAAGATCAAGGATACCACTTTCGCCAAGAAAGAGATAAACCGTATTTGCCGACTTGTATATTTGCGTCATAAAGTAGACTTGGTTCGTCTTCGTATTTATCGGCTTGTTTGATGCATATTGAGTCTATCCAGAGCACCATTGCGTCGAACGCTGAATCGCAAGTGTCGAAGTGCAGAGATCAGATTCGTGGTGGCATTGAAGCCGCAACCGTCGCCATTTATTAGGCCAGTATCATTGGAGTCTCCCCATACGTGTGAGATGGTGTCGTACTTCGGACTGTCATTGAGGCTGACCGTGCGTAGATGGCAAGAACCGTCATATATCCATCGTCCTGGGAGCTGCTGGAGGGTTAGTATCGATTCACGAGTTGGGCCGAGAGTGTCGAACCTTATCTGGAGCATAATGCTCGAATACTGCTCCTAGTTCCATACTGCAGAGGAAGACATAGACTCTGATGGGATAAATGAGCGGTCACTCTCAGTCGTTTGTTGGCTTCGCCCGCGTGTGGCCAAAGGCTGCTAAAGCAATGTGGACGTTCTGTTGACCACATCAGCATCGAATCACAGCCGCATGTCATGCTTGGATCGTTCGTGGTTTGTCCGAGGTATATGGCACGCAAAATTCGTGATACAGAATGTGCAATGAGCAATGCGCAAGGCAGACTCCATTCTGACTTCCATCTTGACTGTCAAAAGGTGTCCACGGTTGGTGCTTAGTGTGCCCGCACTCTTTAAGGCTCCCCCGCCTGCCCTTGACGTATTCGTCAGCTTAGCTCGGCCAGCTTTCCAAAACCCTCAATGCTTTTGTCAATCATTCTACTTCATTGCCGTGAATGTCGCAGACTATCGAAGTCCGCTTTGAAAGTTCTCACTCGGAAACTTCTCGAGAATCCGTATGCACTTCCGGCAGGGTGCAAGATGGCTGCGCCTATCGTGCCTCTTCTCGGTGGGATCGATCCCAGTGTGGTACACAGAAAAATATCGACGAATTTGAATACTCTGGACAGCAATATCGACGCCAATAAACCGGTGATAGCATATACTCGAGAGTTCAGGGCCCTTCCCACTGCAGCACACATGCGTTGCAATGGGCTCGGAATTGGTCAAGCTAGCCAAGAAGCATTGCAAGAAGGTTTCAACCTCGTTTGGGTGTGGGAAACACAAAAAAATATGTATATGTCAGTAAGACCTGCGCAAGAATGACTCACACTCTTCAACCCAGGCCTTCGGACCCTATGCCGCTTGTCATACGTGTGTCTTAATACCATGGCCGGCCCAGGCGTGAACGAACAGAGAGGACTGAGTATATATGCGTCAGTTACTTATCATCTTGCTTCCGTGTGTCTAGTCATGTTGTTTTCAGGCGGCAAGGCGGTATTCTTGGGATCCAAAGACTGCACCTCGCGTGAAGGGAACGTAGAAAGCCTGTCCATTCGTCGTACAATCGACCTTGATATCTTCCGGATATGATGTTTGACCATCTACATGATTCGCAGCTGGCACTGAAGGCATTAAATAAAAATGAAATAGACGTCTATGAGAAAAATAAAAAAATAAAATAAACGATGAGTGAAAACACGTCATTTCGCACCAACCTCGCTGATTCGTGGGGTTCAACAATCTGCTGCTCCTGACAACAAGTACATCGAACGACTTAGACCCTGGAACGTCGCTACTATAGAGCTGAATTGGATAGGATATCCTTTGCGGACATATAGCTTCTGGTCGGGGACCCTTGTGTCACTACGTGCTTGCTTACGAGTAGTCTCTTTCTGTCCAGATTCAATTTTCCCTGCAGCGGCCTGTAGCGCAAGCTTACATTTGAGAATATGGATACAATACAAAGGAGTCAGAATATCACGGTACCGCATTGGGAATATGAAATGGACAGTGCAAAGCTGCTGTGAGCATCGATTAGCCAAATCGACTGAGCGCATATGACATCCCGGAGGAACACCAATCTGTCGGCAGATGCAGAAGCGAGCTGTCAGCCAAGGCTATTTCAATCGACATCCAGTCACAGAGGCTGGTGGCCCAAAAGCCTCATCAGTCTCCAGTTGCGCAGCATCAAACCAAGGATACCAGCTGCGCTGATGAAAATTGCAGCCAGCAGACGGACAAACCTTAATTGTCGTCGATGCAGTCCTCCGTAAATGTGAGCAGGAGAGAGCAGTGCACAGGTGTCTGGAATACGTGGACAGAGACAACATACCAGAGGCTTGTGTCGGCTGGAGATGACGACAAGGGCTCAGCAAGAACAATGTAAGCCTTCAATGAACGGCTGCCCGAGACTCGGCGATAGATGCATATGAGAGTACACTGTCCTATTTATGTAGACATAGACCAACAAGGCCATAAGAACACAAAATCGGGAACATGCAATGCAAATTACACAGCAATGCTCTCACTTGGAGAAACCAAGGACAGTCACAGCTTATTCTTCGCCCTCAGAGCTTGGCCGTCCTTTTGCAGCACTTCCAAGGTCTGTCTCAACTCAGGAACCATCCCATCCTTTGCTGGTCTTCCCGTGGCTCTTTCCACGAAGACGTGCACAAAGTCACACACAGCTTTTACACCAGGCACGCCCTTTTCGAACAATGCCAGCTCAAACGTGACGCTTGACTTTCCGAGCTTAACCACCCTGACACCCACCTCCGCGATGGAAGGGTACGCGATTGACGAGTAGAAATCGGTGCTTGTGCGCGCAACGATAGGATACTGAGGCGAGTTTGGAGGGTAAATGCTGCTGTGTTCCATAAGGTAGGCATTGACAGCTGAGTCAAATCTAAACATAGAACGGTCAGTCCGACTGTCCCCCTCCACCACGGCCAAAGTAGCACGAGTGTGAAGGGCGTTTACTTACAGAAAGTTGTAAATAGAATTGTTCATGTGGTGATACATGTCATTGTCGTTCCTTGAAGAGGGGTCCCAGGTTAGCCTTCGGAGTCCACGGCAACGCATCACCGCGATGAGCTCAATAATTGAACTGGACTTTTTGTGGTAGATGGCACTGTAGAGCAAGCGCTGCTGAAGCAAGCGCATCAAGTTTATTGCCACCGTGTGTAGAACTCACCATCGCGTACGGTAATCCAAAATGTAGGGATAGTCGCCCCTGGTACGCGTCTTCCTGTCTGCTGAAGCCATCGGCTCGCCTATGGCTGCCCCAACAAGCGATTCTGACCGTATTTAACAACCCAGGATGAACGCGTACCTGACGTACGTCTGGTTCGCGTGATAGCGGTGGTTTGGCGGTTGAGAAGGGCAAGAAAGCCGAGCGCCGTCAATTCCGATGTTCCGTGGTTCAAACAGCCAACCCGTATTAACAGAAAGGCGTCGGGTGCAATGCAGAAGAGTTGAAAGTTGTAGCTGGACGTGATAAATGGCTGAATGGCAGCGAAGAATGCCGAGGTTAAGACGCTGGAGGGTGCTTTACGTGCCTAGTTAGGCGAACTGAACCGAAAGAGACGAAGAGGTTCGTAGGTCGATGGCCATGGATAGGGGATCGATTGTTGATCATTCAGTCAGCATTCGCCCAGCGCCGTTTGCCGCGCTAACAACCGAACTACCTGGCACTGCAAAGTCCACAATAGTGTTAATGAGCCGGGGCATGTGGTCTGCAGCGGGATGCTACGCTGCGCGGAAAGCAGAGGAGATTGTGATCCGGGATTCTGACAGGAATGCGAGGAGCAATGGAGTGGGCATATCACGGCAGTTGCGTTCACACAGACACATTCAATCGTGGGGATGAGAGCTTCAAGTGCTTTCAACACAAAAACAGGACAAGCCTCAACACCCAGCTAGGAGATATAGAACAATCCTCACGATACCTACACAGCGAGAAGAGGGCAATTCGTTTGGTGAGGGAGAGGTCGAATGAAATTCTGCCGCCCTTCTCCGCCCAAATGTCTCTATCCGCCAGCTCCAGATGCCCCTCTTGTGGCTGGAGGGGGCTCGCAGGTCAGCATTTTTGGTGTCATGCATGCGCGACGTCGCGACTTTCATGGGGTTTTGAGACCTTCCTGATTTCCCGCCCGGCTCATCCATGCTGGTGAGAGCTGGGTTAAGAGCGTCTAGGGCCTTGCTAAAAAGAGCCGCGATGGCAGCCGCAAATGAGGACGTCGCAGTCGCATCGAGTCTCGAATCGACGATGACGACGACGGCGGCGGCGGCGATGCCATTGATGACACTGCTCACGACAGATGAGATGGCCAAAGAGAAACAAGAATCACGCGAAGCCGCCGCCAAGGGCAGGACCAAGACGAAAAAGAAGGCGAATAGGGCAGATGACTCGGATGAGCCACTGATTACTCCAGTAAGCTCGATATGGCCACCGCCGTATTATTTTGAGGACGACCTACGTCGCGTGCGACCATATCACTGGACATACAACACCTACTGCAAAGAGCGTTGGCGCGGAAGAACATTGGTCGAGATTTTCGAGTCCGAATTTCGAGACAGACCCGCCGAATACTATAGGAAGACGATGGAGACGGGTGATATCTTTGTGAATGGAAAGCGTGTTGGGCCTGACTATGTCATCCGGAACGGTGATTTGATATCTCATACCATGCATCGCCATGAACCACCGGTGACGGCTGAGCCAGTGGGTATTATTCATGAGGATGACGATATGATTGTCATCAATAAGCCATCTGGCGTTCCGGTCCACCCGGCAGGACGATACAAATTCAACTCGGTCTTGGAAATCATGAAGGCGGAGCGAGGGCAGTATTTCATGCCTTACCCCTGTAACAGGCTGGACCGTCTAACGAGTGGCATCATGTTTGTGGCGAAGAGTGTGAAAGCGGCTGAGGCGCTGGGAAACCAGATCAAGTCACGGACGGTCAGAAAAGAATACATAGCGCGGGTGGTGGGAGAATTCCCGGAGGGTGAGGTTGTCTGTGACCAGCCCATCCTCTCAATATCGCCGAAACTAGGACTCAATCGTGTGCGGGCCAGCGGCAAAACGGCGTGTACAGTTTTCAAAAGACTAGCCTACTATCCGTCCAAGGACGGCGGAAACTCCAAGCCCGGCGGCAGCCCGCAGGACCCCACGGACGAGGAGTTGTCGAGACATGCCGCTGAGGTAGGAGACGAGTCGAAGGGCAAACCATGGATCAACAAGACGGGGTACTCCATCGTGCGATGCTTGCCTGTCACCGGACGGACGCATCAGATCAGAGTACACCTTCAATATTTAGGACATCCGATACAGAACGACCCGATATACGCCAACCAGCGAGTATGGGGGTTCGACCTCGGACGCGAAGACGCCGACGGCACACATACAACCGACGAAGATGTCATCAGCCGGCTGTCGCGCATGGGCAAGGAAGAGGTGGCGCAGGCAGTAGTGTACTACGACGAGATGATTGACAAGTACGAGAAGAAGCGAGCAGAGAGGATGACGGGCGAAGTCTGCGACGTGTGCGCCACGCCGTTATACTCGGACCCAGGAGCGCATGAGCTCTCTTTATGGCTTCACAGTTTGCGCTACGAAGATGCTGGCGGCGCTTGGTCCTACGAGAGCCAGCTGCCCAGGTGGGCTCTGCCGCCAGAAGGCATGGCAGGGCCAACAACAGTCGGCGGGATGGAGGAGCTTGTACAAGCCGTCAGGCACGAGAAGACAAAGATAGACGAGCCGCCCCCAAGGGGCTAATAAAGGCCACAACGAAAAAGAAAGACGAGCCACCTTAAAAAGAGATGTTGCACCCGCACTATGGCTTTACTCTGCCAAGCTGCTCATTATTGGGGGTTTTTTTTTTAAACAAGTTTCTTTTCGTCTGAGTGTATACGTGCCTGCTCAACCATCCTGTGACTGACATGGCGAGAAGCCAAGCTAGTCGGGATTGCATACTCTTTTTTTTTTTCTTTTTCTGGACGCAACCCGCAACGCCTATTCAGTTTGAAGAAGAACAGAAAAAAGGCAAAAATCGCCAAGCTAAGGGAGCAAACACCCCCCACGCCTCTGCCCACCCCCCTCTTCGCTCTGTCACGGAGGCGCCTCGAAGATGGGGATCACGCGCAGCTGAAGCGCATAGCCTGGTTTTGGAAGCTTAAACAGAGACGACGGCGGCCATGGCCAGCCCACTCGTCATGAGGGTAGGATCTGCCCATCTCATCTCCAGGCAGTGGAGCCGTTCATGCCACGCCTGCCAAGACATGGTATCCAAAGGAAAGGCGATTCCGATCGAGGAAGGGCCCGGCGCCCGCGTTATTCTCGCTTAACCGAGGCGCGGCAGGTGACGAGACGCAGAGAGAAAGGTTCTGGACGAATGGACTTGTTTGCGCTTTTTTTTTTTTTTCAACCGCGGTGTCTATTTCTGGACCCCCAAGGTTCAAACTGTCGGTATCCAAGGTTCCGGCGGCCAGCTGGAATCTGGCGCCGAGTGTATTTAACGTGGTGGTGGGGGGTTCGTGCGTGCTGGAAAGCAACTGGGCGAGGCTAAAATTAGTTCGTTATAAAACCCAGCTGTGGACGAGGTGTACAGCAGCAACAGGTGCAGTCATAGGCATTACTGTAGGTACCCGAGCTGATTATTCCCCGACTCGGCGGCTCCACCGTCCTCCCGACGCAAAACCCGCTGGGACGGCCGCGAGGTGGAATGGACGCGCCAAGGCTCCGACGCCGCCCTGCATGCATAGCATAGCGCACGTGCTCTGCGCAGAACACGAAGCAGTGCGCAGCAGAGCGACGTCTCGGCACAAGGTCACCAGGTGAGCTTGTGGCCATGACGTCTCAGCGGCCTCTTTCCCCCGGCTCCCGCAGCAACGCACGCGGCCGGTGGTAGCGGCCGCGCCGCAAGGCTAACCCAACCTGGGCTCTCTCGGGTGACGCAAAGACAATCGCGGGCCCCGTTCAGATGCAAAAAGGGGGCATCCATCTACACGGCAAGCCAAGGCAACTTGTCCTGTGAAAGTCACGGGTCTGGCCGGCTCAGCGAAACCCTCGCCGTCGAAAATGGTTCCATCGTGGGAACGGAAGTCATGTGTCCATTTCGCTGTGTCCGATCACCTCGGCTAGCGAATGGCTCTAATAGGAAGCGTAATCCGGGACAAGCAAGGCTATGTTTATAAAATAAAAATAAAAATAAAAATAAAAGATTGGTGATGGTGATGGTCAAAGTCGATGAAGATTAAACCGGGATTTAAAAAAAAAAATAAGCACAACTACAAGTGATAAACACACACCTCCCCCTCCCCCCATTTCAGGAAAGGTTCAGCGCGAGAGAACGGGAAAGAAAGCAAAGTTACAAGCTGATAGACGAAATACGCTGTGCCGTAGTCTGTATAGCGCGTGGTGTTGCCGGACCGACCAAAACTTACCATAACCACCGGGAGTTGAATTGCCGAGGAATCAAGTTCCGCCTTGCGAATCGCGCCGGGAAGCACGGCCACTATACCAACGCCAAATATGGCAAGCAGAACTAGTCGCGAAACGGTGATCCTCAACCAAGAGCAGTAGCCCATCCGTCAACGGAGGTGTGACGTGACGGCCGCATCCTGCAGAACGGCGAATTTAAGTTTTGTCACCTTGGCGGGCGGGCGGGCGGGCGATGATCGACAAAGGTTCTTGTGAGAGCTCATGGGGGGGGGGGGGGAAACACGTGTCGGACTGGTCTGGTTGGCTTTTGATAGAGACGGGCGCATCATGATAGATGGGAGCGAGCGAGCACAGACGCTGCCGGCGGCCCAATGCCTGCTGCCTTGGCGTCGTTGTCGACGACCGGTTCCCTTCTGACGATCAGCAAGCATGTTTCAAATGCGGTTTTGCGAGCGGAACGCAAGCGTTGGCGACCGGTGAGAGGGCACTCGCCATCCAGACGTGGCGACTGTGAGCGCTTTTTTTTTTTTTTTGTGTTGTGTGAGTATGTGTGAGAGAGTGTGTGTGTGTGTTGTGTGTAAGTGAGTGAATGTGTGTGTGAGTATGTGTGTGAGTGTGTGTGTGTTGCTGCATCTTAGTTGCAGACAACGCGGGGAGACCAATTGAAATTCATCCGTGTTTACCCACTGCTTTTTTCCTGATTGGGAGGCGAGGCGAGGTTTGTCTGGTACGACTGTACGAGCCGCGGCTTCTATTCACAAGGCCACTTGTGGAAAGCTACGTTTTTACGGACCTACATGCCAGCGCTCTCCGCACATGAGCCCAATGTTTCATCACGCCCAAGTAAGCCCGAGTAATCAGCTTATGTCGCCGACAAAAGGCTCCAACGCCGGCCCCCCCCCCAATGCATGCCCTGCCCTCCCCCAAAGGAGGAGCCATTCCACGCTAGAACGACGGACGAACAACAACATAAAAAAAAAGCGGGCAAGCATCATTCTCTGGCAACAACGTCGAGATTTTAACCAGTGCGGTAGCGGGCTGGCCTTTGTAGCAGCTAGATTGCCCCTTTCATGGCCAGGTACGAGGCCAAGTACGAGGGCCAAGTAGAGCCGCAAGATGTGAGACGTGCTCCCTGCCTACCTAGGCAGGTTATATGCCTCGGATAATTTACCATGGTGTAAGTAGGAGGAAGTACCTCGGTGAGATCCCTGAGAAATTCTTAAACGGGCTATGTGCGGTGCTGTAATCCTTGCGTCAGGGCAGCGAGCCTTATCGGCACGTAAAAAGAGTCTTGGATTATCGCGCAGCCAGTTCCCGCCATGCCTGTTCAGATAAGTGCCGGCACCCCCCCCCCCCCCCCTTTCTCCCCTTCCGGCGGCACGCCCAGCCAGGGGCAGTACAAGAGATGTGGAAAAATAAAAATAAAATACAAAATAAAATCCGTCCATGCAATCCCGTCATCCTCAGCCCTCGCTAACCACAGGGCCTGCCGGTTCAGCTAGCTGCATTTCTAATCTCAGTAGTAGTGGTAATTGTTGCAGAATCAGGACAGAAATGAACGAGGAGTCAATATAAATACCATGCGTTTTGTACGTAAATCTGGTCCTGCCCTTTCCAGGCCATGCGGTTTGTATGTAATTCTAGCAGCCCTCTTTGGACGGACGCAGTTCGGAGTGGGCAAGAGGCGTATCAGGACAACCAAGGGGGCGGCAGCCTAAAATATGGGTCCGAAAGCGGGCCACCTAGGTAGGTAGGTACCTAAGGTACCTCATGCTCGGCCCGGGTACCGAGCACCGAGTCACAGCTTGCTTCCTTTCATAATCCTATGATAACAGGGCCTGGCTCATCAACGACCTGCCTCTGCCTCACCGCCATGGATGGCAAAGACAAAAGACTCGTCGTCTGTCACTTTCCAAGCGCCAACGATTGCCAACCCCGCTCCCCCCTCCCCTCCATCCCAGGATGCTGCGTCTAATAGCCGTTGTGGGAGAAAAAAAAAAAAAAACGTTTGAATCGCCACCTCCGACTGCGCTCATCAATGTGATGCCCACTAGACCGACCGAAAGAAGGATTCGCTCGGCCCTCGTGGAATCGTTCCATCGGGGAATTCCAACAATGGCGTCCTTCCACACTGCTGACTGCGTCGCATGGTGCATAATGCCAAAACACGCTTCCTAGACTAAAATAGATGAATCTTATTGCTGCACTGATTGATGAGAAAGACGCACACGCGAGCCAAGCGGCGTCAGTGATTGGGGGCGCGCTGTAGTCGCAAAAAAAAAAAAATAACGATTTGATGAGGAAAAGAAAAAGGGGGGCGGGAAGGCCACGCCGGGGAATAATCAAATACGTTCTGGTAGTGGCGCCAAGTTATTCCGCGGCCTGGGAAAATTGAAAATTCATACAAGTAGCTTCCAACAACACTCGTCTATCTCCTAGGGGGGCGTTCATACTTGGGAACTGCACTTCCGTGGCGGCCCGCTTTTGCCTGTGATAACTCTCCAAAACTGGCTTTGACTCTGTGGAGTTGCGAGAGCGTGTGACGTAGCTGCTTCATAAACTCAGGCGCGTATTTCCGTTGCGCTCGGCTTCAGGTACAGGACGTCCCGGTACCCATGTTGCAGCGGGTTAATTCAGTGGCTAGCCCGGCATAGGACCGCTGAACACGAGGCTGCAGAAGGGCATCGTGGCCTGCAGGATGTAAGACGTTTCCGCGCCACTCGACGATTTGTTTTTTTGTTTTGTTTTTTGTTTTTTTTTCCTAGACATTCCCGTCCTCCTTATTCCTTCATTTCTTTTCTTTTCTTTCTTTTGCTGGGCGGATGGGTGGACGGCTTTTCTCTGGGGGGGCTGGAAGGGTGGCCGAGCAGCGTGCTCGGTGGCCGGAGGTTGTAACAGGTCGTCGTGTTTGATGATATCGTTCTCCTCCCCTTCTTCCGCTGCGTTCTAATCGGTCCTTCGCAAGTGCCGGAGAAATGCCGGAATGGCAAAGCGTAAGCAGGAAGAGACAGAGCAGGAACAGCGGGGGGGTTTCAACTACCGCTCCGGCAAAACACACCGACCGGACGGACGGACGGCTGCAACAGACCGTCAGTCACCAAAGTGCAAGTGCGCAAGGTCCCTACGTAGGAAGGTGCAACCCCTGGCCCAGCTGGACAAACAAACCGCGACATGTAGTCGTGCCAATGGCTTCCTTTTTTTCTTCTTCATTCTTCTGTGCATTATATCGCGACAGAAGAGAACAAACGATATGCGCCGCCTGGTTGACCGGTCGGCAAACGAAAGGGTTGACATGGAATTTCCGACGCTCACTCGATACCCCCCCACCCCCCCCCCTCCCCGGCATTTGACGCACGCATATCCATCCAAATCCTATTTCCGCATCCACCACCCACAACTTAAAAAGCTTCTTTGCTCCATAATACCGCGCAACTGTTCACATGCGTGTTCCAACGGCCAACCCAGTCCCCCTTGTCCCGCCACTAAACGGAGTACATGCTCCATCGCTGGCTGGCCTTTCGCCCTGCCTTTGCTTTTCCTTTTCATCACCGAACCGTAATATGCATCATGCCAGAACAGACTTTAGGGCCCCGGCTCGTCAAATCATGCTGTGTCCCGGCGTCATGGATAGACCCGGGCCTTTCAGCAACCAGCTCTTTTGCGAGATCCAGCAGCAGGGTTTTTTTTTGTGTGTTACACGGAAAAGGGTAAAAACACGCCTCTTCTTGCACTTGCAGCCAACTTGTATAACTGTGAATTTTGCTGTCAGATCGTATCACCTTGTTCATGCACATGAAGATGATCTTTCCTGCAGACTGCGGTTCGCCGATGCCGAGGACGTTTTAAACGACCCCCCCCCTTCCCTCCTCCCCCCTTCCCTCTCCCCCTATCTCTCGAATCGCTGTCCAACTTTTAACAAAGGACCGAGCTGAGACACTGTTTTGAAGGGGCCCTAATTCGTGGATGCAACAGCTCTAGTGGGAAAGCCAAAAAAAAAGAAAAGAAAAGAAAGAAAAGAGCACCATGTTTCTTTTTCTTTTAATTTTTAATTTTTTTTCCCTATATAGGAGGGAGGGGTTTCATCTGCTTGCATGGACGTGGCGAAACAGAATAGCCAGATTCTGATCCCGGGCCGATGTTTCTGCTCCTCGCGTCAGTAAGCTTAATCAATCGTTGGCAGTGCCCGTCTCGGTCAGTTGTGTGAGATATCCATCTTGGGGAGCCCGTCCCCGTGGTGACGTTGCCACTTGGCATTTGCACACGATAGATTGGATTGCCGCATCGAATGATCTAGGGGGGTCTCCCGAAACAACAGAGAAACTTAAACAAAAGCACAAAAGACTATCTTTCGGCCACCCCGTCATCCTGAAGCGATCAGAATCTCATGGCATGGTCTTCACGGCCTCGTTCCCAGGCAGTCGGGATCCCTAGCACGGCTCCCCTTCAGTGCACACCATGCCAGATGTCGACGGCCGTTTCAGAAAACATGTACCATGTCGTATCGAATGCTTAATTTATATATTTTCTGTGTGTGTGTGCGTGTGCGTGTGTGTGCGAGTGTGTGTGTGTGTGTGCGTGTGTGTGTCAGTGTGTAGTGTCAGGTGTACGGCGTATGGCGTCTGCGCCCCCCGTCCCCAAATACGTACCGTGTGCAATCGTCATTTCTACCGTGGTCGACTAATCAAAGCAGCCTTTCCTGTGTCAAACTTCGGCGATTCCACGGTATTAACTGACCATTCTTGCATCCCAACCCAGCTCTGCCGTTTGTGTCACCAGCGGCCAGCCGCGGGACCCATAGCTTCTAGAAAACCAAACATCATCTAGCAGAAACGCCGATTTCTGGATTCTGTCTGTCTGTCCACCTGTGTCTGGTCGGCTGGTTGGTGATCTGTCCCATCATGCCCTTCCCTCCGTTGACACAGCCGGGAGGTACGTACTGTACGTACCCAAGTTGAACCAGCTCCTCCCGTATCCACTTTATGATACCTGCCTACCTAGGTACCTATATAGGCAGCTTACAGAATATTCATGGCTTTTGTTTCTGGCGATTAAATGCTATAATAAAATAAATAAAATAAAATAAAACTAAGCTTTTTTATACTGCTTGGCCGCTAGGTCAGCCATCTTTGTTTGCCCAACCACAACGTAGTGACGCGGGGTGGCAAAGATACCCAAGTCTGTTTTGCTATATACCTACCTATCTGTGTACCCACCGAGGGGGGGGGCAGGTAGGCAGGTCGATCGTAAAGAGCCAACCTACGTGCCGAGGTAGTAGCCTTGCTGTATGTATAGTGTATATCCAGACTGGAGACTGGAGACTGGAGTTTGTTCGACTTCAGGCGTAATAATGCACCCTGTATAAAATTAAGTACCCCTACCTGGCTTTGTCCTGATAGGCCCCTGGCTCTATTCGTAACCATCTTGCATCGTTCGGTCTGTCAAAAGGATATAGTACAGACATTAACTCGACGCTTGGATGTATTAGGTTGGCTGACGCCTGCCAGGTGGCAGTTGCATTGCCGAACCCTGCCTTTTCATTTACAGATGGAGAGATCTCGTCATTCCATCTTGAGTTGGCAATGATTTCACGTTGTTCCCCCCTGTCAGGTGTTTTGGCAGTCTTGCGCTGAACACGACGAGGCAGAAGTGCCAGTGATTTTCAACCTTGATTCTTCCTCAAGACGATGCAATCGCCACACGGCCGTCTGCACCCACCCTTCTCCAATAGCCATTTAGAAGAAGAACAGTGTTCTTCTCTAGTCTGTCTCTCGTAAGTCTCACCATCTCTGGCTCAGCAGCGCGGGAAGCCGTTGCGTAGCATGATGTGTTTTCCTTTTTTTTTTTTTCTCATGCCCATTCCTGCACATACTGGATGTGAATTATTTTTCTTTTTTCTTCTTCTTCTTCTTCTTTTTAATTTTTAATTTTTTTTCCATTTTAGCGGATGCTCGCTGGAATGTACCAAGGGACCCAGGTACTGCGCCGGGTCCTGGCCCTGGTCCTGAATTTAAATGGCTAGCGTTAAAGGTGGGCGGATGGCAACTTTCGGTTGTTCTGCGGCCGATCAGGATATGGAAGCCTAATCGAAGCATAACGGAATTTCCTGTGCGATCTAGTTTCATGGTCTTCTCATGCACGACATACCTGGCCCTGCCTGCTTATTCCGCACAAAAGACCTGCCTGTGCGACTGACCCTGGCCCACTTGCCTATGTATGCATCGCTCAACTAATTCGTGCGACATGGTTTCCATCCGTCTGAAATGCGGGAATCCAAGGTTGCAAGCCCACCAAGGCTTGGAGCGGAAGCTCGGGTAATCTCAACATGCGTGCCGTCATCATTGCCCGAAGCGCGTTAACGACGGGATCCCGCGGGCAACAAACAGACAAAAAGGCTACAAAGAAAACGCCGTCTAAAGCATTGCTGCACAGACAAACTAGCAAAAACAGGGCCTCGCAGCTTCATGAAATGTCAATAGAAGCCCAATGGAAACGCCGAGACCCAACTGACTGATTGCGCCGGCGAACTTCAGCCACACACAAGAACTTTTCAATAGGTGGTGGGTGGTTGAGTGGTTGAGGGCACACAACTGAATGGCAGCCGTGGCGTAGCAGCTGCACCGTGCAGGGTATCACACTCCGTATTGTAGCGTATCGTTTGAATTTGATGCATTGGCATTAACCGATGCGAGAAGTCACGAGGTGCTATTGGTACCTGGTCAGCGTCTTCAAAGGCGAGACAGATCCCGAGACAATCATAGGGCAATAGGAAGCCACTGCTCCGTACAAAAGTGGCACAGAGACATGGTGGTTGCAGGCAGCAGCAAGACTGGAACCTGACAATAGAGGGATTGGCCGAAGAGATGAAGCGATTATACGATTACGATAGATAACACGGCAAGCCACTCCTTTCCCCGGTTGACAAACGGTGAGGAGCAAATCGGATGGCTTTTGAACACTGGACAGAGAAGGAGGAGTCGGCCTTTTTTTTTTTCTTTTTTTTTCTTTTTTTCTTCTTTCTATTCTTCTTTCTATTCTTCTTCGAATTAGAAACTCGTCTGCATTGTCTGTGAATTTTGGCCCGACTGACCGTTTGAGGCTTGGCAATGGGTGCATTCATTGCGTGTTGGTAATCCTGCTTCGCAATGCAGATGAAAACGATGGCGACGAACTATTAAGCTCATACATGCCATAACGGGTTCCATCTGGAAACATTCTGTTAATTACCGGCAGCAGGCTCAGTCGTCGGCGCCAAGACTTGAATCGGTCGGCTACTTGTGCATATGCCGATGACAGCATTGGATCCAATACCCAACAACAGACCTGATGGCGACGCCTCGGCAGGGGACACACCACATGTATTCCGTAGAGACGGCGACCGTTCCGCTTGGTTGACCGCCCCAGGCCATCAGACAGGCAGGGTATGCATGCTGGCTGAGACGCCCACACGCTAACGACGGCGGCATGAGGCGTAATTTCGAGAGAGGGCCTGAACGTGGAAGAGAAGTGTGGGAAGCTTGGATCGCTGACTGTGCGCTGGCGCGGACGTCAGGGAGGAGGGGACCTTTTCTGCCAGCTGCCCGGTTCTCACCATCTACCCTACCTGCCTACAAGAACGGAGCATGCCAGTTGCCAACAAGCCAAAAAGCGGGCCCGGTATCAGTGAGCGGAGAGGGGAGTGAGACAGACCCGGGGTGTGGCCTGAACTCGAAACGATGGGCGCAGAGGGGCGTGCCTATAACCATAGCTGGTTCTGGCTAGCGCCAATCTAGGACCAGGGTCGATGGGTCTTTCGCCAGCCATCCACGCACGCCCAAACACCACACCATACGCCAACACCCCTTCCATGCCCTTGTCCTGCTTGTATCGTCGTCCTAGATCGAGAACAGACCGAGCGAGAGAAACTATATATCAGGATGGGCCTGTCTCTCCACTGGAGAGGATGCTTGGATTTCATGCTATGACACCTCGACTTCTACCACATACAAAGATACTCGCCTCTGCTCTTTCATAACTCACATCTCTACTGAAAAGATACAATACTCTCGCCACGGCCTTCTCTCTCCTCCCTATCCTAATCTGTATTTTACTCATCTTATCATACACTGTTCTGCCGCGCCTCACTCATCATCTCACTTTGCCAAATATTTTACCCGCTGGCCTTGACCGTCACTTACACAATCTTCCCACATTTACACATCGCCACCACCATGACGCGATCACTGTCAGCAGAGCCGGCCAAGTCGTCGTCTTCAAAACGTAAAGGTACGCAAGCAAAGCCCTCTCAATAATGCCGATGCAGCTGTCTTTGCTGCCAACGACCGTTCGGGCAAAGAACTAGCTGCAGTGGAATCTTACTTGCTCACTTCAAACCGCTCGTTTGTGCAGGCACCCGAAGCGTCTCTACCTTGACACCTTCTCAACTCGCTAGAAAGAGAGCCAACGACAGAGAAGCCCAGCGAGCTATCCGTGCCAGGACCAAGGAGCATATCGAGCGTTTGGAACATGAACTCGAGGAGCTTAGAAGCAACCAAAGCCGGGACAAGACCGTGCAGGAACTTTTGCGCCGCAACAAAGCTCTCGAAGATGAGCTCCGTCAATTAAAGGAATCTATGGGCATCTCCATCACCTCTTCTCCCTACTCGGCACCAACTGGTACGGCCTCTACTGCTTTTACCTCTCATCGTCACGACGATCTGGAGACTTGCCTCCCATCACAACAGCACAAGCAGCTGCTAACACCCTGCCCCTCAGCATATGACGATGGTTGTGGTGCTATTCCTAGTCCAAGAATGTCCCCTCTTCCTTCGGGCGGAGCCGATTATATTTCTGACTATAGTCAGGCCACCCAGCAATACGTGCCCATGCCCAATTGTGAAGCTTGGGCTTCAACCCTACCCTCCAGTCTCCCAAGCCCTTCCTCATCCGTCAACACCGACGAGTATGGCTCAACAGCAGGCTATATCCCTACGAGCGTACCAAGCAGCATGATGAGCACCACTGGTATGAATCTTGTTGAGAGCAAGAGTGTCAAGATGGAGTATGAGGATGTACACAGCATGATGGCCGCTCGAGGCTACATGCAACAATCCCAGCAATCCCAGCAACAACAGCACCAGCACCAGCACCAGCAGCAACCACAACCACATCAGCGGTCCCAAAACTGGAATATGTACCTTAACATCAACTATGGTGGCAGCCAAAACACCGCCTGCGTCACTCGGTGAGCTGCTTCGTTGGAGGTGGGAACTCGCAGCACACGCTACGGCGTAGCGTGTGCTCTCTCTGACGTGGACATTTCCACATGACGAGTTTCGATAGGCGGCCCAAGATTACAGCTGAAAGTGATGAATGCGACGAAGATGGCTGAGAGATCAAAACCCATCTATCAAAGCAAGATTCTGTGCTGTCGTACGAGCCAGTCCAGCCCCGGACAGTCTAGAAGAAAGGATAGACCAGGACGTCTGTTCCATGCTCGCGATACCGCCACCCAAGCGCCGTCTCTGAGCCCACTGGCCTGAGGCAGCAGCTTCGAGCTACTGGAAGTGCTTGGACTTGATTTGAACCACAAGTTACACATGCTTTGCCTAATTTGGGCTCATGACAATGATGAATCAACAACAGGCTCCCCGGGGGGGGGGGGGTGTAGATAAAGACAAGAGCATGCTATGTCTTGCTGGGAAGCACATTTTTTTTTTTTTTAATTCTTGAAAGGAAATAATTCTGCCATACACTTATGTAACTTATTCTGCGTGCAGGCGTATGGAGTAGAAACTGATGTGTTACGAACGGTTTGCATTGGGTTGTTTGCTTCATATTGTTCACACTGAAGGACGGTGACGCTCATAATGCCCTTTTCTTTTGTCCTTGATTTGATGCTATATACCATGGGAACACTTCATGCTTTATTATTATGAGTACTACATCTCTATAGACCTGAGGAGCAATGACATGGGGAAGATGGGAAGACAGTCTCTACAATAGCAATTGCATATACGATACTGAGCAGGATGTCGACTTAGCGAGTTCGAAATGCTGCATCCCCAGATTGCTTGACTCGTACTATCAAACAGGATTGGCCCGCATAGCCGGATTTGACCGGCAACAAAAGACTGGCGGAATAAAAAAGCGAAGAAGGGAAAAATAAGAAGTACAGTGAGCTCGGATGTCGGAAATGAAACTCGTCGCCGGCTCCGGATTCGGCCCGGACACCACATGGGCGAGAGAGTGTACCATTCTGGAACCATAAATATGAGCATCATTGTTTGCATGGATGAATGTAACGTATGGCGCATTGTTGTAGCTGTGCGGGCTGCGGAGCAGGCGGTGACAATGTTTGCACGTCCTGACCCTGCATCTTGGACGGAGCTAGTTGAATAGAAGTTGAACAACAGCGATTGGACAATGGGTGGTCTGAAGTGGACGGAGATGGGGACTGGAGAAGAATTTGCTTTGGCTGTTTTTGGAGTGCTGACCGTCTACTCACAGGGTTAGATACGCGGCATTATTTAATCCGAATACTGAAGGCTTTTTTTTTTTCTTATTTACTTGACGAAATGAATGGCTGAAATCAGATAGAGCACAAAAAAAAAAAACCGCCAAAGAAATTGTATTGTCTTGGTTGCATTTGGGATTGGAAAGTACCGGTTAGCCACATCGCACGCTCGCAGCCCCACCTGGACGTTCTCGACTTTACCTAGCCTAGCTTAGATTCCCTAGCTTCTGCCAGCACAAGGTCCTGCGGGGGCCCCCTTCAAAAAGCGGGTCAGATACGAGTACTTGCCCTTATTCCTAATGACGTGCCTATCTAGGTACCTAGCCTTCGGGTCTCCTCCGTAGCCATCTCGTGCTGTTGTGGCTCCGTCCGTCAGTAATGGCGTGACTAGGAGCAGGCCGTGGCCCTGACTCCTACAGCCGGCTCTCGCATCGCTCAGTCCACAAAGGGATTTTTTTTTTGGCTATTTTTGGCCCGACTGCGTTGTTTATATGCTTTTTTTTTATCTTTTTTTTTTAAAAAAAAAATTTCATTGCAAACACCTACCTATTCTTTCTTCTTTCTCTTGGACGCCGGTAAGGCTCCAATGCGGTCTGGTACTTTCTTCCGAGAATATGGGCTAGCAGCAAGCCCGGGCACTATCTAGGCTTTTCTCTGAAAAAAAAAAAAAAAAAAAAAAAAAAAAAAAAAAACCAAACAATAATAATTTATTACAAGTCTTATAGGCTATAACTTAGTATCCAACACTAAGGCTACTATATCACACGAGTGCTGTTTGGGCCGGCCACAATCATGCCATTGACGCGCTAAGCAGAAAGATGGCATGTGGAAGACTTCATGTACCTCTTTGTACGCCGTAGCTTGGACAACTGATGGTATTTCTCCATCGTGTAAACTATCGAGAATGCAACTAGTACCTTGCAGAAGAGCGGCCTGGTTGGTGTATAATCCCTGTCCGTACCATGCTGTGTTGGAGCCTCGCCGGCAACTAAACGCGACAGAAAGAATAATTGGCGCCTTTTGAGACACGCAGCTTGGCATTCAAGTGACAGCCAGGTGCTCCGTGCATCATACGGGACACAGCCACCGAATTTGGCATAAATAGACAGACGGACTTACTTGATAGAAAAGGCTGCAGTTTCCGCTTCCGCTCTCGCTTCGGCTTCTGTTCTCGGAGGGTAAAGTTGATTTAGGGGAGCGTCGTATCGTTCGGAGCAGTACGGGCTAGAGAGCCGTAGCAACCCACCTGGTCGCTACGATAAGTCGTAGCAAAGCGCTTCTACGCCATGTCGTGATGTTTCACCGGTCAGAACCGCTCATCCAAGGTAAACTCTACACCACACCAAGGACCCAGATCGTTCTTAGCTGCCTTGACCAACGCAAAGAATCCATATGATGTACCTGCAATCCAGCACTCCAAAGCAAAGTGGTCGCCACTGGAATTCAATGGCAGTCACGGCACCAAGGGTGCTGTGGAGTCACTTGCAGCCATTCGGGCCCTCACTCTTCGCATAGGGTTAAGGTTAAACAGGCCAGTTGCGACGGGTCGGGTTGTTGCGACCCCTGCATAATTGTAACAGCAGGCGCTTGTCACGATACGCGAAATTACCAAGCTAATTTGGCAGGCAATCAGACTATAACTGTCAATTGGTCAAATTTTATGCAACGCGCCTTGCGAGGAACTTTGGTCTAGATCTTTCGAATACCGCAAGCTAGAACCACTGCTGCTGCTGGGAAGACCAAGGGCTCAGGCATCCATTAGTGCTTACAAGTTTGTTTCGTTTTAACTGAATACTGAATTGATTGATTGAAGCTATCCGTAGGGTGACGTGACGAAGTACGGGGTTTTGGGTGGTGTGGAACCGGACCGGGGCTCCGGGTCAACTCTCTATCCGGCTTATTCCGGCCAATCAGAGCGCTCACTACCGCTAATTCCAACAAAACTTGTCATAGAATAGCTTGGTTCAAACTACTCCTTCCAAATAAGATGCAAATGCCGTGCAGGAATTGCATTGCGTGCCCTGATATCAGTGACTGGATAGTTGTCATGTTGCAGAAGTAAGGTTTCTTGTTCTGTCACAATTGGCCGGCAGACTGACTCATCTCGCTTGAGTCTACGGACTGGCCACGATGCGGGTCTTCATGGCGTCATGCTAAGGGTCCCATTTAGCCATATGATACTATATCACAATACGCGCACTAAGCGTGTTATAGTGCGCTATATAATAGCAGTATTCTTTAAAGAGTCCGTGAAACTTCTTACGAAAAAAAAAATAAGACCCTTATTGCGATGATGCGTGCGAGGTGTGCGCCTCTGATTGGCTGCGTACAATCGGACGTGTAGTTGACCTATACTAGTCCAACCAGAAGTGCAGTTTCGCGCCACAGACCCACACCAAGCTCGCTTACAGACTTCGCCTTCTCTCACCACAAGCTAGGATGGCATGATCCAAACAAACACCAAGACGGTCACCAAGGATGTATCTGCCAGGGCTTCACGGCGGATGGCGGACGGCGTGTACACAGCCGGCTGTGGCCCAAGGCACCTAGGCGTTTCGTCGCTGTTGCCTGATAGCGGATCTGCACGCCGGTGGTGGTTGAGTATCAATATACTCACCTAGACAGGTAGCCTCGACTTCGCGTACATTCAGCACTCTGAAATGCTTGCTGTAGCGGAGCGTGTGTTGCCCTGCCCTTCTCACTCTGTGGCTTACCTCGGCCCAGGCTTGCGCGACGAAGCTGCAGAGACGAGATTCGAGAAGTGCCAGAACTGCTAGAAAGAGGTTCTGCTTACATGTTACCTGTCATGGATGCTTGCCAAGGCTGCCCGGCACATTCATTGCCTCGTATGGCATACACCGTCTCGCCATCTTTTCCAGGCCGTCATTTTTTTTTCTAGCCATCTTTCGATCAACAGCAGGGCCACTGTCACCAGAATCTGGGTTCACACACGATAATAAGATACATATCCGCTTTCGCCACTATCTCGATACTTTTTAGCTCGTCTCGTCCGAGTTTCTCCCACGTTCTATTTATTTACTTGGGTGGTTCAGCAAATCACAGGAATATAGTCGACACTTGGACGTCATCCGAGTATCAAGCCCGGCGAGCTTTCTTGTTTGCCATGCTTTTCAACTAGCATGTGGTGGGACCGGTCTGTGGATTTCTGAACAGGCCCTCCACATATATACCACTCGTGGAACCTTTTCCCGGACTCTAGATATGCGCACGCCTCAGTCCTCGAATACGAAAGCCAAATACGGAGTACGGAGGAGGAGAAAACGATGTGCTGTGCTGTCATTCACCCCTGAGTGACAATATGCGCCGCTTTTAGCCAGCCGTGCGTCTTGCAGTACAGTCGCTGTGTGACCTCTTTCCGTTGCATCCAGAAACCCTCTATTTCCAGGCCCAACCCATACTCACCTTATCACGCTATCTCAGCAACGGAAACAGTCCTTGAATGTGGCCAGGAGAAGTCTTACTCGAATGACATGCAGCTAATGGCCTTGTGACGGAATGACGTCTCGCGTCTAACTCTGCAGCTTTGTATCCGTATGTTGTTGCCCGGTCTTTATCAATCACTCCGAAAAGGCCGCAGAAGGAAGAGCAACGGATGCATGTCCCTCTTAAATACCGGTCCGGACCAGTCATCAACGCCGTTTCCCATTTGATCAAGGCAGGGCTAGGGCTATCCATCATGTCATCACACTCCCTTGGATATTGCCTTATTGGTACCATGTTATTTTGCCCAGCCAGGGGGCCGTGCGCGCAACAGTCCAAATTGAAAGGCGGTGCGCTCGGACAAGTGCCATCATACGACATCGTTCTACGTTCCCCTTTTGACATGTACGGGCGCTCGGGGTATGGAACATGTGGTCAGCCGGACAGCGCTTTACTTGGTTCATGTTTGGCCAGACAGGATGTGTGATTCATTGTTGAGGACTGCTGCTCAGAATTATGACACCACGCACCACAGGTGTTGGAACGTCTTGTTTGCGTCACGAAAATTGCCGCGTACAGTGATTCAAACGACGCCCTACACATCAGGTGTTGCAGGCTGCCGTGATTTCGATCAGGTCGACTGTTTTGCGTCCCAATGTGTGTGAGAAAGGAAGATCTGATGAGCGTTTGTCCATCCTATCAAGCCGATACAGCAACCTAGCTGCCTATATGAGTATCATTGCCGAGACATGCTATGGTGGAGGGGTGGGGGTGAGTGCGCCGGGGGGGGGGTGGGGTGGGGAGTGAAGTGGTATGTATCTGCACTTGACACCTGAAACAGATTAGCGCGGACCCACAGAAGCCAAATCGAAGCTCGGTAGAAGATTGATATATGCGCGTGGCCCAAAATGAAGAGGAGGGGAGAAAGACGACCAGGCCGGGACGTTTCGCCATCCCCGAAATCTCGGGATCCAGCCAGGGTCTCTGCTTGGCTCCGATGAGGGACGGCTAATGGCACGGTGATCTGACGGACCAGGAACTCTGTACTGTCATGACGGAGCAGAACGCGGGAGATGCTTTTCTCGCAGCCATGTTCAGGATACATGGTGTGCGTGGGATATTGTCATTAATAAAACGCAAAGCTGCCGGGTCAACCTGCCGCAGAAGGATATATACGTATATTTATATATTGCCCAGCCTTTGTGAAGGCGTGTAAAGTGCAACGATGAAATACATTACTAAGAAAGAATATCTATACGGTCCGAGACGAGAAGATTTTGTTCCATGGAGAAAGTACATGTGAACCCTCCCGAACCCTCCCCTCCCCTCTGCCTGCAAACAAAGAAGCAAGGGGAGCATTTATCGACGACGGGTAAAGAAAATAAAAAACATAAAAAATAAAAAAAGGCTCCCGCCTACTTGTGGCAGACGAGTCGGATACCGAAACGCTCTTCTCGCATAGTGGCATGCATGTGTCCATTACATACGGCCGGCCGGGGCAGCAGCGCCGAAGCAATGCTGGGGACGGGGTGGGCAAGCGCGCATCCCACGGAGCCTGGAGTTTAACAATCCACGTATGAAGGTGTGATGACGTGCTAATAGACGAGTAGGAAGGCAGCTCGTAGAAGAGCAGCAGCTAATCCAGAGCCAGGGGGAAGGGGGGGGGGGGTGTGGGATTTCCGCTCGCAGATATTAGTGAAGGCGCTAGGGTTAAAGAAACAAGGGCAGTTGGTCTTCTTGCTCCGCAAGTGCAATAGACATGGCGGAACGACAATGTCAATGTCCCATGCGTGGTGGTTTTTTTTTTTTTTTTTTTTTTTTTGTCGTGACGGGATTTAGCAGCGGGGCGAGAGAGACGTGACCCCTTTTTTTCATTTCTTGTACGTTTATTTTAGTTCTCGGCGCGAGCAAGGCCCCCAGGAATACGCACGCAGGTGATGTACGTGGCAATGGGGTACGAGCAGACGAGAACGAGGCGCTCACCCACGCCCGACTTGAAACAGTCCACTGCACAGGTTGCCATGCAGGGGTAGTGTAGTTCCAGCCCAAAGCAAAGATATCACAGTACTCTAGCCAATTATGTGTGACAAGTTTATGTATTACCAAAGTCTCTCCAAGCTCTATTATGTCATCCAATCTTCTTGCTAACCAATCACTATAGCCTAATTTACGGCACAGCTATGTGCGTCGTGATGATGCATCCTTCTTGGCCTGTCATGTTTATCTGTACGACTATTTTGGAGGGGGCTATATCTTACGACTTCTACATGATGAAAGCCATCCCGTGAACAAGCAAAATGACAATGAGAAGACGCTCAACATCAAGCCGTAGCGAAAGGCATCTCGAAACATGGCCCCTTGCGCTTCCCGTACAGATAAGTGAAAGAGTAATGGCAAAGGCAGCGGCCGAGGTTGGAAGGGCATCCGACCTTGGTATAATAGCTTCTCCGTCAATCTAGAACAAGCAAGAGCTTAGGTCGAGATGGGTCACAACTACACAAGGCGCATGTATGTGTGTAGGTGTACTCAAGACGGGGACGGATGGCCCGTGTTAACTTCTTCCACGCTCTTGGCTGCCCCATAATCTCAGGATTAAGCATTCCTGCCTACGCAGAAAGGAAACGGGAAACGGCAGCATGCTGCCTCCACATTTCACAGCGAGAAGCAGAAGGCCTATCGGCACCCGGAAGGATTGCAGTGGAGGAGATTTCTGCGTAAAAAAAAAAAAAAAAAAAAAAAAAAAAAAAAAACCAAACTCAATTTGATCATGGGGAATAATCACAGATTCGGGATTTAATTTCTTTCTGCAATCACTTTCTCCTGCTTGAAACGAATTCTTTTCCCTCTGAATGGGGCCGAGCGGGATCGACAAGATCGATCTGGGGCGGCTGCTCGGGAATTGCCGATTCTCCCAACAGAGGTCGATGTCTCACCACATGTGGAAATGCGGAAGCCTGCGTGAGGTGTAGCGAGCGCATCGGTATGCTTGTTTGTGTTGTGCCGGGACGGATTGCTGCTTTGGTGCGATTCCCTAACGTGGCAGCACCGGGGGTCAGGTCAGAATATCGAACATGAAGTCAAATCTTGAAGAAATCACACATCACCTAGCCCAATTCCACCAGTCAACGGACTAGCAAGCACACCCCCTTGATCAAGAAGGGTGATGACAAGCCCGCGACTGCAATACGTGGAACAAAGAGGGAGACCTTCAGATCACCTGCGTTTTTCAATTGCATTGAGCTTCATGGCCCATGCAGGACGCAACGGGACTTTCGTAGATTTTGCACCCACTCACATCCATTCATATTGCGACGGATGTTGTTGGCATGAACATGCTATCTGTGCTCGGGTGTCGGCCGTAAAAAAAAAAAAAAAAAAAAAAAAAAAGAGGACAAGCAAACGAGCGCAGATCCGGGGGGAGGGGAGGGGGTGAAAAGTGACGATCCTTGAACCCTGGACAAAGGGCGGCCAACAACCAAGAATGAAAAACGTACTGACCACTCATTGTATGTCTGGGCAAGTAAGCTGAAACTGATGCAGTGGCACGGCTAATATTATGGTGTGGTCCGCGGACGTGAAAACGTAATTACATATTTGCCGGTGCCATCGATCGAATCCATGCAAGTTTCTGAAAGTCATTCAGGAAGAAAGAGGGTCACGGCGGTACTGTTGGAATGGAAGGTTGCATTGCATGGAAGGAAGGGAAGGTTCGAGGGCGAAAGGGATGTTGCCCACCCCTCCCTATCCCTCTCCCTCTCCCTCTCTCTCCACTCTCTCTTACTCTCCCCCTTTTCCTCGGAGAACCTTCCGGATCTGACACGATATGGATAAGCGCTGATATGACAGATTTCACAGGTGCGGCGTGAGGTGAAAAGGGAGGCACCTTCGAAAACCCTCCATTGAGTTTGGTCCATCGCAAAATCCACCCTTCTTTTCGTACAACCAACCCTCTGCGGACAGCATAGAGCGGGAACAAAATAGCACGATACGACACAAATCGCATTAGCAGGGTCAATTCGAATCCAAAGCCACATTCACCCAGATGGCCCAGTAGCCCAGCCGGTCAGATGCGAGTCGTTGGTCGAGAAGACCAGGTCATTCATTTGTCGAGCCATAATGCCGCAGACAAAATGCGACGCTGATGACACCGTCTTGTTCGCGACCGAAACAGCTAGAGGGTGCCGTAGCATAATGGCGCATCCATGCCACCATTTTCGTGTGATGCTAGATCTTCTTGGCTCTTCGTGTCCAGGGTAGGTTAGTAGGTTGCCAAGCATGTGAGCAGGAAACCTTATGCAGGGAAGCTTACGTTTATGCGAACCAATCAGGGATGGGTAAAGGTAGGTAGGTAGGTGGGTGTAAATGCTTCCAAATCGTGTACACAAGCTTGAGACCTGTCACCCTATAGAACCGCACAGTTTGTTATAAACACAGATAGAGCTTGTGTTGGAGCTAGTCCCGGAGCTAGTCAACTATAGATTCAATGTTTCGCTATATTGTAAAAGCCACCGGGATAAAATTCAAAAGACATCATCTACTGCCCTATGGCCCTCACCCATGTACTTTTATCCCCTTTCACAATTATTCTCATACATGGAACATCAAATTGACTGCAGGACATTAAAGTGCATAGGTATCAACCAGACCATCGTCATTTATCCGTATTCACCCTTTCTTCCCAAAACGCCGTCTCATCTAAGTCCGGACTCTGTCCGAAATTTCATGCTGATGCAGTCGCGGTCCGCCTCTGCGAGTTGTTCTTTCTCTGGCTAACACCAGGCCTGGTCAAAGTGTACTTGGCAAAAGCACGAGACAGGGCCTTCTTGCAGCTGAGCTTCTGACTCCCGACGAAGCTCTCGACAGTTACAGCAATTGCCCGGTCAATATCCTGGGCGGAGCAGTATTCGGACAAGCGCATGCGGCAGAAAGCCTCACTAATACGAATAATGGCTTCAAGATGACGAACCTAAACGACACTCATTAGCTTCCCCCCTCCCGGGATTTGTGCTCAGGTCAAGATTTGGAAAAACTATGGACTTACGGTGATGGGATAAGCACCTGTGGCCAGTGACTCCCTTCTCATGTCGGCAAAGAGGCGAGCGATCTTGTCCTCATCCATGTGATATAGCTTGGGATGGCATCTCTCTCGAGAATACAATATGTACTTGCGCAGCAGCTCTTGCGGAATTTCCCCTTCCTTCCCAATCGACGATGAGGTGCCTTGTGTCTCAGGTAAAGCAGAGTCGTGCTCAACCCGCATCGAGTCTTGGGTTGCATTGCTGATAGGATGGCTGCGGCTGTGTGATCCAACGATGAAACGAGCAAGCCTCTCGTCTTCCTCGGGCTCCACCGTGTCGCGAACGACACAGAGAATATCGAAACGTGACAAAATTGGTTCCGTCAGGTTGACATTAGCTGAGAAGGGCTGTGTGGAATTATAACGACCACCCTGAGGATTGGCTGCTGCAATAATACCACAGCGGGCTTGCAGCGTTGTCACGATACCGGCCTTGGAGATCGAGATCGTCTGCTGCTCCATAGCTTCATGAATTGATGTTCGGTCCTGGTCGTTCATCTTGTCAAATTCGTCGATGAGGCAGGTGCCTCGGTCAGCCAAAACCAATGCGCCGCCTTCAAGCGTCCACTCGCTCGTCAGAGGGTCTCTGCGGACACTGGCTGTCAAACCGACAGCACTAGCTCCTTGACCAGTCGCGAACACAGCTCTGTGAGCCGTCTTCTCAACGTACTTCAGGACTTGAGACTTGGCTGTGCCCGGATCACCCAGGAGCAGAACATTGATGTCGCCACGAATATGATGCTGACCTCGGGTTGTCTTGGCTACACCGCCGAACAGTGATAGGGCAACTGCGGTCTTGATATCATTGTGTCCATAAATGCTAGGAGCGATAGAGTTGATGATTTTATCCACAATGCTTGGATCTCGAGCCAGCTTGCGGATCTCTTGTTCATCTTCTTCAGTCATGCGAAATCCAGCTAGTTGATCATGAGACTTGATGACATTATTCGCTTCCAGAATCGTTGCAAAGACGGGGAATCCGTTTCTGTTGTTCAATTGCGCATCGTAATTGTTGCGGTAGATGCCCGTTACTTCAATCTCCTCGCCTGGCTTAGCCTTATCAATGAGGTCCCAAAGTAGAATGACTTCCCGCGTTCGGGGTAGACGACCAGCTGGGACAGTGCCTGGAGACTCCTGCAGAGTCAGTTTCTGGTAGTTCCGATAGACGGTCTTCTCTGAGTTGAGAGTGAATGGGCCTCTGGACTGGCAGTTCTGGCAATACGTTATCTTAACTTCGACGTTGGACTCTTGCTGGAAGGGTCCCAGGGTGACACCGCACTTGGTGCAGTCGAACTTGACATATTTCAACTGGGGAAAAACCCCACTCCGTCGGGTCACTACACCACTCACCCGAACCAGGCAGTTCAAGTGCGACTGTCGTAGTTGGCGGAGAGTGTAGTGCACGGGTAGATCGAAGATGCGCACGTGGATCTCGGAATGAATGCGCTCGTAGTCGGGATAATGCAGGAGGACAACATCCATAGCGACTTCGTCAAAGAGTTTTAAGATTTCAGCAGGAGCATTTGCCAAGAAGTAGGCCAGTATGGCCTTGCTTTCAGACAAGTGCTCGTACGAAACTTCAAGAGATTCCGCATTGATCTCACCAAGAGTTCGAATGCGATTACCATAGACCGAGGATCCAGTGGCATCGATGTATGATGTCAGAAATGCCTTGAATTCGCGCTTGACCGTTCTCTGAACTGGTGGCTGTGAAACCCACTCAGTCAGATTGGCAGCCTTTACGTCCCCGAGAGCTTCTAATGAGAGTTCTTCGTCCATGATGTCGGCGTCCATAGCATCGTCAGGGTCCTCATCGTAGTGGTGGCGTCGACGACGCGGCTGGGCAGTCAGGTCGATATCACCCTCGTCATCATCACCGGGAAGAAAAGCTGCCGGAATTCTCTGCCGGCGTGCAACTTCCCTATCCCGACGGGCTAATTGTGCTTCCAGTCTCCGTCTTTCGCCCGCATCCATGACATCGAAATCTCCTTCATCGTCAATGCCGATACCTTCATATGCGTCATCTTCACGAGATCTGTAGTCGGCCTCGAAACCTTCACGAAACAGGTCGACATCGTCTTCAGCCATTTCATCCATGTCATCGATGTCGTCCTGGATTTCAGGCTCATCTTCGATGTCATCGTCGTCCTCCACACCATGGGCAATATTGAATGGGGCTGGAGGGGAAGACGGCATAGGGCTTGATCCAAGCCCTATTGATGAGGTCGCATCATCACCGCCTGGTCTTGAGCGTTTTCGATTGGAGCGTGGACCGGCTCGTCGGCTACCCGACGTTGGGTTGTCACGAAGAGGGGAGCTAAAGAAGTATTGTTAGCATGGCTCGCATGGAGAAATGTCAATGATTGGGCGTATGCAAAAAAACCTCATTGCTTCGTCCAGATCCTCCGATGTAGATATATGCGAAAACGCAGGTATGCAATGCCAGGTGGTGTTTAGGAGGGGGGGCGGGGAGCTGAATGAGTCGGACGAGGTGACAGCGGGATGAGTGATGAATGTGGGACGATAATGGTAAAGGGACCTCACAGTTCGCGTCAAGCGACGCGCGAACACGCGTTAAGTGGCCTGTGACGCTAGACTCATTTGGTGGCCGGCGCGTAAAGTGGGTTGTCGTGCGACAGCTGTCTGCAGCTGACACAATATAGCAGACAGCGCTACACGATTCTATACAGACAAACCCGTATCTTGGATTTTGGGTCTTTTTTTGCTTGCGCTGGCATCCGCCACGTTCCGACCCTGACTACAGGGCTACAGGCTGCTGTGCTCTACATCATAGATTTGAACGCGCACTCGGAATCCTCCGTAGATCGCCATCAACCGTTGCGTTATTCCCCATTGGCTAGAGACGAAGTTTCGGCATCAGCAAGCATTGCGGCGTTTAAGGAAGGAGATACATCACGAACGTCTGCACCATGTCAAACGATCCGCCTCAGGATAAAGTATCCGCTCGAAGCAATAGCTTTTCCCAGCATTCGCAAGCATCGGATGACTCTCAAACTGCAGCTGAGTATGTATGGGCTCATGCAAAAAACTCAAGATCCTACAGACCTTTTTCTAATCTTATCCAGCTTTCTTCGCGAGCAAGAACTGCTGGAAGCCGATGCGCGCGAAGCCTTGCCATACGTACGTTTCTGCCGTCGTCGATCTAAGCGCCCGCGCGCTCGCTCGAGATTGTCGCTGACCCCTGAACCAGAGCATCGCCACGTGTACCAAGATCCTCGGTCCCCTTCGGCAAAATGTCTTTGCTTGTTTGACGTGCAATCCAGCGCCTGCCGACCCCTCAGATGCTAACTGGAATCCGGCTGGGGTCTGTTACGCATGCTCGGTTCAATGCCACGGGGAGCATAATCTCGTTGAGATATTCCAAAAGCGAAACTTCACTTGCGATTGCGGCACAACGCGGATGCCTAAAGAAAGTCCTTGCACATTACGAACAAACGAACAGACGAATACCAAAGGCAATGTACACTCTGAGCAGCCTGATGTCAACAACAAATACAACAAGAATTTCCGCAACGTGTTCTGCGGATGCGAATGCGATTATGATCCCTTCCAGCAGAAGGGCACGATGTTCCAATGTCTGGGCCTGGGGACTCACGAGATGGGAGGTTGTGGCGAAGACTGGTATCACCCTGGCTGCCTAGTGGGAATGGGGCCAAAATGGTTTGAAAAGATGGCCAAGAGAAGGTCATCTGACCCTGCAACGAATGGCAATGGCCTTTCTACGATATCCGAGGGTAACGAGGATCAACCTGACGCAGCCGCCACCAACAAAACTGATGATGTAGCTGCTGTTGACGACGAGGATGAGCTGCCGATGCCTCCCGGATTCCCCGATGAGGATGAGTTTGAAGGGTTTCTTTGCTACAAATGCGTTGATGCCAATCCCTGGATAAAGCGCTATGCTGGAACTTCGGGATTTCTCCCGGCTGTGTTCTTTGAGCAGACCAGCCGTACCGATGCAGCTACATCCGACGGCGATGGTACCTCCAAGAAACGCAAAGCCGAGAACGACGTCGAGGAGGCGTCTGAAACTAAGCGCGTGAAGAGCCAGGCCGAGGAAGCTCCCGCTACCGAACTCGAGGTGAAGGCAGGCGAAGAAACAGCCGTTGAGGATGAAACAAGTTCCAAACCAGACATGAAATCTCCGTCAGGCTGCAAACTGGCAAATCTCCCCGCCGCACCAGCGGGACGATTCTCCCTCTTCTTCAAGGAGGGCTTCCGTGACCAATTCTGCCACTGCCCAGACTGCTACCGCATCCTCGACAAACACCCGCAGCTCCTGGAAGAGGAGGACGTGTACGAGCCGCCGATTTCCGAGGACGGCGCCTCTGAGGACGGCGGCTCGACCCACGGCAGCGGCAGCCTCCTCCAGCGCGGCGAGAGTGCGCTCCGCAACATGGACCGCGTGCGAGCCATCGAGGGCGTCATGGCGTACAACCATCTCAAGGAGCGACTGAAGCCCTTCTTCCAGCAATTCGCAGAGAGCGGGAAGGCGGTCGGGGCGGAAGACATCAAGGCTTATTTCGCCAAGCTGCGCGGCGACGAGGCGGGTATCAAGGAGGCAGGGCAAGGAGCCGCTGACTCCAGGGACGACGACAAGGACGCTGACAAACGGCATGAACAGAGCGGCTACTAGAGTTTTGGTTTATGACGCTAGCTAGGCTTGGGGGATGAGGTGCATCGTTGTGACGGATTGTCCTTTGGATTGGGGGTGGCCCGATGGTTGAGCTTGTGGTCGCGCAACTGCTTGTAGTGTCGGGATTCAAGAGGCGAGCTGCAGGACGAAAAACATGGTAGCCTAGATTGAAAGTTTGAAATAATGCATTTGCTTTCTCCAGAGACGCAAGCGAAGCTCTCGCAAAACCACATCTTTACACTATCGTACAGACCAAGGGTGTCGCCTTGCCAAGCCATCCGGTGACCACAAAAATGAAAAAAAAAAAAACTATCAGTGTACCTGTCATTTGCTCATTACTGACCTGTCGATCCCGTGCTCGAGGCCGCACTCGTCGGCCTCGGCGGCGGCATAGGCATCACCCGGCCAACCGACTCGTCTCTTTGCATGGCAATCCCGCCCATCATACCCAGATGAGAGACCATATGAGCGGGCTGCCCGCCCTCGACATCGTCGTCCATCTGACCGTCCAGCATCTGCTCCTGCAAGGCCCTCTGCTCCAGCTCGCGCAGCCTCTCCTTCTCGGCCCGATCAATCAGATCGTCGTCATCACTCCAGCACGGGTCGTCGTCCTCCAGCTCGGGCATGGCCATCCTCTTCCAGAAGCGCAGCTCCTGCCGCAGGGCCGTGTTTTCCACCCTCCGCCTCCACCGCTCCTCATCTTGGTCAAGCTTCCTCCGAAAGTGCCGCAGGTGCTCGTTGGCCCGCCCCGCGTGCGCCTGCATCTCCCAGATCTGCTCGCGCAGCCGGCTGTTCTCCTGGCGCGCCTCGTCGAGCTGGCTCCTGTAGGAGCGGTGCCAGGCCGCTACGTCGGCCACGTGCTTGGACTTGTACTCGTGGAACTGCTTGAGCATGAGGGCGAGGGCATTGGCGTATTGCGAGAGGAGGGCCGCGTGGGAGTCGCGTGAGAAGTTGGCTTTTTCCAACGACTCGGAGAGGACGGAGACGAGGGTGTCGAGGTTTTGGTTTTCGGCTGGACACAAGAGGTTTTGGCGTTAGCTTCCGTTCTCTCTCTCTC
>JFZS01000140.1:0-62816 GCA_000709145.1 Balansia obtecta B249
TTTTTGGTTCCCTAACAGGGATTCGGCGCCGAGCTGTGCGTGACTTGTGTTGGGCCTCCTGTGACGCATCAAACTATGCATAATATATCAATATATCTCAGGTCACGGGACCCACTCTGCTTCCGACATCTCGCAGGTACCTCTGGCACCGTCGCAACAGCCCATATCTGACTTGAACGGCTGCGTATTAAAAAATAAAAAATTCTTCTGGCCACACACCCCCCTTCTTTCGAGAGAGTCGGTTGGTTTACGTACTTGGCCCATTTCACTGACTCTCACCCCGGCATAATACCCCATGCCAAAGCTAGGTTCGGCGCAGCGCTAGAATGGAAAGGTGAAGAGGAAAAATGTTCACGAGCGCTTATCACGTGAACGATTACACGTTTTTGTCCGCAGGCGCAAGCTCTGTTTTTTTTTTTTTTTTTTTTGCTTATCCGTGGAAAGCAAATGATCTTCGCTTGGCACCAGCCCAAGGGGTCGGGGGGGAGCCAGGAGGGGTACAAGACCGAGAGAGAGACCATCCGTCGTCGGTTTTGTCACCTCCTCCCCTCCTCCCTTTTCCCCTCTCGCCTAGCCTTTTTTTATTTTATTTTATTTTATTTTATTTTAATCTTCCCCTCGGGAACAGAAAAAACTAAAACAGCTCCAAGATCGGGCTTGCATGTGAACCAGACACTCGGAACGTAGGAACTTCCCCAGCGGCCTGATTGATTATTATTGTTGTTATTATTCTGCCTAGCGGGGAAGCCTGGCTGGTTCTTTCATGTGTCTTGGGTTGCACCGCTTGCAACAGGGTGGACGTCCATGCATGCTGGGTGGCGAATAACTTTGAAGATGGACGTTTTTTTTTGTTTTTTTTTTTATCGGCGTACACAACATATCGAGGCTGTGCTTCCCCATCGTTGTCTGGTATCAAATCAGGTTTCGTACTCGGTTAATAAGGGACCTTGCTGTGCGTAAATGTGTCCATCTCGCCACTTTCCTGACCAACGATGGGGTTGTACCCCTTTAAAAAAAAAAAAAAAAGAAAGCAAGAAAGAAAGGAAGGGGGCGGATATGACGTGTCGCTTCGAGCAGTAAAAGAAACATTGGAGAATCTGATAGAAGCAAAAAGAAGCAAGTCTAGTTGTCCCGGCATGGGCCAGCAGAGTTGTCAATCGGTTATCATGGATTTATCCTTCAACCTGCCATTGCAATCCAGCACAGGAGATTCCCTGTTGTAGTATGAGATAGTCATTGGAGGGAATTGGTATAAAGGTCTTTCCCTTGCGTGCTCAGTGACGCTCGGATTGAGCTTGACGGAACGGAACTGAGCTAACGTACGCCTGCGACACAACCGAATACACACCCTCTTACGACGGAGCGAGGCGGATTCTGTAACACAATCCCCACTCCCACATGGTCGTCTCAACTGTGATGAATGCTGTGCAAAGTACATGGACTTCTCTGTTGAAGATCAGCTATTGTTGCACAATGATTGATCCTGGAAGGAGATGAAATAGAAAAAAAAAAAAAAAGGAAAAGGATGTGTAACTCTAATCTGTTGCATCTCTCGGTGAGAGCACCGTTAGTATATTACTAGATCGCCACCTTCCCTTTATGTCTATATGCCTCTCTATATATCCTAGCGCAAGACTATGTCGTACATTTTACTGCCAGTCGAGCAGAAGAAGACGAAAAATAACAACTCAAAACTCCAATAGCGAGAACCGATCCGAAGGAATGACGAAAATAAGAGTGTAGGGAGAAAAAAAAAAAACAAAAAAAAGGACTCGCATCTATGAATGCCAGACACCGGAAAACAGATACTCAATCTTTTTCATGGCCTCAGCGTTCCGTCCTCCGGGCTTGGTCATGAACTTGAGACCATTCTGAGCATAACCTTCCCAGTGCTTGGCCATGACCAAGTCGCTATGCTCTAGCTCGATGAGCTGGTCGAGAACAGCAGCGATCAGCCGCTTGGCGTTTTCGGCATTGGCCTTCATGTACTTCATGACCAGCTCAACATTGACGTCCTCGAACGAGTGCCAGCAGTCGTAGTCGGTGGCCATGGCAATGACTTGATACGAGAGTTCAGCTTCGCGAGCCAGTTTGGCTTCGGGCAAAGTGGACATGTTAATGACGGAGCCACCCCATGATCGGTACATGTGAGATTCGGCGCGAGTCGAGAATTGAGGACCCTCTGTTTTGACGAATCACCTGTTAAGCTGACGAGTCTCATCAGATCGGTCGACGAGGTTGAAGAGACGTACCCATGACAACGACAGTGCCCTTGTCGTGCAAGACGACGCCCTCGCCCTCCATGCTTTTGGCACACCTCTTCACAACAGCTGCCAGACCGACGTCAAAGGGATCGGCAAACCCAACATGGCCTACGATACCGCCTTCAAAAAAGGTGAATGGCCGAATGCCCTTGGTTCGGTCGATGACTTGATCGGGGACAACAAAGTCCATGGGCTTGATCTCCTCCTGGAGCGAGCCTACGGCGGAGAAGGCGATTACGCACCGTACACCGATGTGGCGCAGGGCAGCAATATTGGCTCGGTTGGGGATCTCGTGCGGCGCAAATTGGTGGTGCAGGCCGTGACGGGCGAGAAAGGCGACGTTGACGCCCTTGTGGGAGAGGATGCGGATGGGAGACGCGGGATGGCCCCAGGGAGTCAGGGGATTCAGCTCTGCTATGGGCTCATAGCCTTCGAGTTGGCCGAGACCGGTGCCACCTATGACGGCGATATGGACGGGTTCTTGCGGGACTGTCAGCTTCGCGAGGGACTGATATATTGCTTTGCGTCAAGAGAAAGGGGGGGACGGAGCAAACCTATGCTGAAACGTACGGTCAAACGTGGTGGGAAGCTGGGTCATGTTTGCAACGGCCGGGTGATCTGGAGAGTTGTCGCTGGGGAAGTGACAAATGAGCGGAACATGAGCTGGAGAATGACTGCGAAAGCTAGGAAGAAGTAGGTAGAGCGAAAGACGGAAAAGTAGACAGGATGCGATGATGCGATGATGCGATGTGGATGGCGGGACGGCGAGACTTTTGCCTACCCCGCTATCCATCTCAGCTGCCTGGCCTTTTTTTTTTTTTTTTTTTTTTTTTTAAAAAAAAAAGAGGGGTCAAGCTAGGTAATTTTAGGCTGTGATGGTAAAGCGTTGTCATGATGCGTCAGTTGAGCGGCTACGACGAGCATGTTTGCACTCCACGACAGAATGCAGCACAAGGCTGGATACTTGCACATGCAACCAGACTTTTCTTCTTCTTTTTTCTAAGCGTGCTTTCTGACAGCACGTACCGTTGCATCCGCGTCCCTTTACCCACTGCAATCACTGTAGCACCGGGCTTTTTTTTTTTTCCCTTGGCCCGGTCGAAATCTCAAATCTCAAATCTTGATCAAATCTAGCCCTCCGGTATTTGGGTCACCAACCGACCTCACCGACTGCAAACCTCCATCCCCCAAACTCCCACCCGCCATCCCGCCGTTCCAGCGCCTGCAAAACGTTCAGTTTCCTATTCATCAAAGCGCTCGCCGGTGACTGGAGGGAACGCGCGCGACATGACGCAGCTAGCTGATGGCGTGCCGCCGGCCTCCCGCAATGGCCGTGGCAACAACAACACCAACGAGTCCATCGAGGAGCGATGCTTCTCCGCAGCTCTCATCTGCCTCGAAGGCCATTTCACCCGCTCGCCTCCGATGGGGCCCCAGACTGCCGCTCGGGTGAGCTCCATGATCTCCAAGACTCTGGAGAAAACACATACTCTAAGGACATCTAGGTGTGTACTGTTTCCCCCTTGCCCTTGGGTCCTTGGGGGGCTTTTCGTGCCAACTTGCCGGAACACCTTGCTAATCTTGTCCCTTTGTCAATTTTGAAGGGAAGCATTGTCTCGTAACGTCGCTATCTGGATCTGGCTTACCAGGATATTTGCCGCTGCTATTCCTAGTCTGACAACCAGGGCCGTTGGGCCGCTGTCAATCTTGAACGACCCCGAAAAAGGCGTCACACCGCAGGAGAGCACAGCCTTGATCGTCATGAACCACGCCAGCATGAAGGAGGACCTCGGGACCTTGATCAAGTTGATGCACATAGCGAGAAACTTGTTGGTCAACGCTGAACCAGAGGTCCCGCAGGATATATGTGCAGCTGTACACTTTGACCAGATGGTTTATCAGACAATCATCCTATGCGTTAACGTCACTAGTAAGGGCTACGATGGCGAAATCTTGGATGAGATGCAGAGACTCAAATTGGCGGATATCACCGAATTATGTGAGTGTATGACCATTGCGTCTTGCCTTCTCTCTCTCTCTCTCTCTCTCTCTCTCTCTCTCTCTCCCCATATTCTGCTACCCTTTTCTTCTTCTAATACACAAGTTTAATTAGACAAAAAGCTGCTGGTTACGTCCCTGCAGCAAGCCCATAATTGGACCGCCAAACACGATCGCAATAAAATGTCGTTTTGGTTTGATGTCCTGTTCGACGAAGAAGACAGTACATTCAGTGGCCAGGACGATGGTATGGGTGACGGATCGGGCTTTAGACCAGACGTGGCCAAGCAGCAAGTCCAGCATTGGCTGGAGCGTAACTCGAGAATGTGTGACACCGCCAGGAAACTTCTCAAAGACTACGCTGAGAACCAGTCCGACAAGCCACCTGGGAACTTGGCACCCATCCGACCACTTGCTTGGAACTGGCTGCCAGAGGGTACCTTTAAAATGCCCGCTGCCGCTCGGGGCAGTCATGAGAAAATTAGCCCAGTGTGGAAGCCTGATGAAACAGACAAGTTTGAGCAGAACAGGGCGTATGGCCGGGTGTCCCGAGAGATCGACACCTGGTGGCTACGAGCCCGGGATCCCAATTATGAAGAATGGACTATGCCTATGCCATCTGTTGAGTTTGCGCAGTCTCGGGCCGAGCATTGCAAGACGAATTTGATCCATCGTTTCACTCACCCCTTTCCTGGTGATCACTCGCCGCAACCTGAAACGGCCGATGACGAGTTGTCCGAACAAGACCATTGCCATCATTGCCCTGAGTGTTTTGAGTGCCATCATCATCATGACGGAGAGGACGAGGAAGAGAACGGCCACGATCACGGCCATGGACACACATGCGAACATCCCCGAGACCAAGATCCTGAGCACCACTATCACCATCACGATCATGACCACGACCATGATCTGGAACATGATGTTGGATGTGAGCATCATCACCATCATCACCATCACCATGGCCACGATTATGGCCACGATTACGATGACCTTGATGACGACGATGACGACGAATCGTATGGTGAGGGCCCATTGACCGGGCTACTGACCGAAGTGCCCAACATCCTGGATCCCAAACAGATCGAAGCTTTGCACATGATCATCAAGTCTTGCATCCTGGACAATGCCGGCTCTGGTCTCACTTGTGCAGGAGAAAATTTGCAAAAAACTAGATGCAGAATGTTTCTCGCTCTTGACTGTGGGAAGAGTCTGTTGCGAGAGCTTCTCGTTTTCATTGCTGTTTGGGACAAGGATGAACAGTCTCTCATTTTCCAGGTCACTACGCAGATAGTTGAGGCGCTGCACCACAGCGCCCTGATTCCCCTTGCGTGGAATTCGCTTCGAATCCCAAAAGACATCATCTCCCCAGCTCAGACTGTTCTGTTAAGACTTGTCAGTCATATGTTTAGGGCGAGGCTCAACAATACTAACCATGCTGTCGCCGGCAATGCCGCCCATCCCCACAGCAGCGGCCATTATAGCAGTACTAATCTTGATGGCAGAAACCCTTCTGCTAACACCATCCCGGGCGGCAGCGGCAGCAGTAATTACCCCAGCGGACCAGCGGCCCAAGACAGGGACCAGTCACGGGACGTGAAACTTGTGCACTTCTTTTTTAGCTTCTTCCGCTCGCGTGTCGTGCCCGAGTGTGCTGCGTTGATGCATCTACAAGCTCAGATTCGCGAAGACAAGTGTGATTTGGCCGAATTTCCCGTCGATACCTGGGACATGGAGCGTGCCAAGGATGGTCTTGCGCAATATCTAGATTTTCTCATCACGGTTGCTGAAGCGCCCGACAAGCGTGCCAAGCTCATCGAGTGGGAGGCGATTTACGACCTGATCACCATACTGAGCGGCCTTGAAGCCGGTGTCGCTAAGAAACCTCTAGTCGAGCTGCCCAAACGCTCGCCCCAGACGGAATCGAATCCTGCGATTAACACGGTCTGTAATGCTCTAAATCCAATGGTCGAACGGCCGTATTCCACGGAGCCGTCGTCTCCGGCACCGTATCTCCCACCGCCGATTCAAGAATCCGCGCATAAATTCCCCTGGCCCGGCATCAAGGGCCAGATCTTCACCATCCTGGCCACGCTCCTCCAGCCAGCCGCCGGGCAGAATAGCCCTGGAAACCCTCTGGTGCAATCCCAAATGGTCAAGTACAATGGCATCGTGCCCCTACTCAATAGCTGCGCCTACGACGACCACAATCCGTTTGCAAAGGAACGGGCCACCATTTGTCTCAAGTGGCTACTGGATGGATGTGAAGCGGCTAATAAATTTTTCCGCGAACTCGTCAGCATGTCGCCTCGTGCGGGACTGAAACCTCCGCCGGGTGGCACCACCGTGTCGACGCTGAGAGTAAATGGTATTGAAAGCGATGTCAGGGTTCGGATACGGAATGAGGCGGTGCCAGGTCGTGTCGTAGGGGAGGCTGCTGGCAAGGAAGGTGACTATTTAGTGAAAAAGACTGCGGGAATGAAGCTTAGTGATGAACCGGTAGCTACAGGAAGGAGTCTGGAGGATGACTTTATGGCATAGGATTTTTTTTTCGGCGCACGTTTATTATGCATACAGCCTTTTTTTGTAATTTTTTTTGTTTTTTTTTTTACCAGGGCGTTTGGGGAGACATGGCATTGCGCGGGGTCATGCACTGTACAAGGGCTGGATACTAATGCTGGCAATGACACGTTTCCATCCGACATAATTCGAAGAAAACGATAAATTTTTTTTCCGATATAGTGAGCTCCTCAGGCTATATATCAAGTCAGTGACGTTTCGAACAAGCAGGCCCCCTCCGCCGAACACAACTCCTTCCGTAGATTGTAGTCCCAAAGTGCAATATGTGACTGAAGATGCTAAATAATAGATACAGATACATAAGGAATTTGGAGAATAGTTCATAGTTGGGTTAAAATGTGTATGGTTCCCGGACGCGGCCTTTAGTAAATTCTAGGGCAGCGGTGAATGATTGCAAACATTCTTTTCTTTTCTTTATCTTTGTCGTGGAATATTTCATCTATGCTCCGTTCGACTTGAGCTTCCCCTCCGTTTTCTCGACGTGCTCGACCAGATCGGCAATAGTGCAGACCTTCAGACCCCACTTCCTGGCAAAGGCAATGTTGTCTTGGCCCCTCATCATACCAGCTCGGGTGATGACGGGCTGTCCGGGGACGGGTTCGCCGTCCTCGACGAGCTCGGCGATGGCGGCGGCAGGGCTCTTGCCCGCGAGGCGGCAGAACTCGACGGCGGCCTCGGTGTGTCCCGTCCGTTGGCGGACGCCGCCGGGGGCAGCGCGCAGCGGGAGGACGTGGCCGGGGCGGATGAAGCTGGCGGCGGTGGACTCGGGGTCGGCGAGGAAGCGGCAGCAGAGGGCTCGGTCGTGGGCGCTGATGCCCGTGGTGACGGAGTGGTGGGCGGCGTCGACGGAGACGGTGTAGGCGGTGCCGCGGGCGTCCTGGCTGTCGGGCACCATGACGGGCAGGGCGAGGGCGTCGGCGCGCGAGGCCATGACGGGCGCGCAGATGAGGCCCGAGGTGTAGCGGACCATCCAGGCCATTTGCTCCGTGGTGACGTCCTCGGCGGCGATGATCAGGTCGGCCTCGTTCTCGCGGCCGGGGTCGTCGAGGACCAGGATGAATTCACCTCGGCCTGGGATGTTTCTGTCAGCAACGGGACTTTGTCGACAAGGCCGAAATTGCATTTTTTTTTGGGGGTTCCTTACGGAAAGCCTCGATTGTGTCGGGGATCGAGTCGAATTGACTCTGTGGTATTGTGGACGCAGGCATGGTGGGTGGATGGTGGGTGGTGGTGGGCACAGTCAAGAGTGACAATGAGGGAATCGCTTCCCTTTTGACCACGGGCGATATGGGTGGGATGGGATGGCGGAGGCGACCGTTTCCGACTCGGGCCAAGCGGGCGTCTTCGTTGTCCCTCTTTTTAATCTTTTTTTGTTTTTTTTGTTTTATTTTGTTTGCCTGCTTGGCGAGAGCCGAGGTGGAGATGGATTGACGTCTGTCTGTCCATTGAGTGTCATTGCAATGCGCTGCGCGGAGGAAAGTCGTCGACAGGGTGAGGTTCAACGGCGGCGGATATTTCTTTTCATGGCTTGACATGCTTCTGTCTTCTGTGCACAGCATGATGCAGCATCCAGATGAAATAAGTAAGAATTAAATAATTAATTCGTCCGTACTCGGTCAAGTATCAAGGAAAGAAAGGTGGGGCACTGCACTTTTCCACTTTTCCCACCTTGGCGGCCTGTTTCGAAAGCGCTCGCTCGACAGCTCCCTCCAGCCAGCTCCCAGCTCCCTTCAGCTCTGCCTCTCAATGGCATCGCGCCGACTCCCCATGACGCCGCCTCTAAGCACTGCCGGCCGGCTCTTCGCACGAGAGAATGTATCTGTCCTGCACGCAGTTACAAAACAACAACAACAACAACAACACAATCGCCGCCGCCCCTGCCTACACCTGGCCAGGGCCCCTTCGTCGAGACGCAAGCAATGGCACTCGACTTTCTCCTCGGTGAATCCTCAAGAGGTTTCCCATTTCAACGCTCTTGCCTCCGAGTGGTGGGATCCCCATGGCTCGTCACGGCTTCTGCACCTGATGAACCCGTTGCGGCAGGACTTCATCCGAGGCTGCCTGCAATCGCGACCCGAGAAGACAGAGGCTAGATTGCGAGACTCGTCATTGAGCTACCTCGACATTGGCTGCGGGGGTGGCATCTTTGCCGAGAGCGCCGCACGGCTGCCCACGACTAGACGGGTCACGGCGATTGATCCCACGCCCTCCGTCCTGGCTGTCGCCAAGGCACATGCGAAAAAGGACCCGACACTACGCGCCAAGCTCACCTACAAACAGAGCTCGATCGAAGACCTTGAGGTGCCGCGCAAGAGCAAAGACCTGTACGATGTCGTGAGCCTGTTCGAGGTCATTGAGCATGTCGACCGGCCAGGCCCGTTCCTGCAAAGGGTCCAACCGTTCGTCAAGCCTGGTGGGTGGCTGGTCCTGAGCACGATTGCAAGGACGTGGATGAGCTGGCTTACCACGAACCTGGTGGCCGAAGATCTTCTGCGCATAGTCCCGCCAGGGACTCACAATTGGAACAAGTACATCAATGAGGATGAGCTGAGACGCTTCTTCTTGGAGCGTGGTTGGGATAGTCCTAGAGTCATGGGAGTCATGTACGTCCCCGGGCTGGGTTGGAAAGAGGTACAAGGAGCGGAGAAGATTGGCAACTACTTTTTTGCTGTGAGAAGGGCCACTGATGAGAATCTGCCGAAACCGACAGTGTAATATATAAATACTTACTGCTCATGAGCTCGATTTAATAGTTTTGCAAGTGACTGTCTTGTCATGGACGGATCCGACCTTGGAGACCCACTATAAGTTTGACTGTAGTCGCGCCTTCTTGTTGGACAGGAAAGAGCTGGTCCGAGCGCCCAGGCTGCAAAACATGACGGACCCATCCAAAAACATGTCGCACCCTAAAGGATTGTCTTGTCGCTTTTTGTATCCGGTGGCCTTTCGATTTTTCGTCCCGTCGTGGTGCTGGCTCTTGGGCAGGATTTCCCGTCTCCTCCCCTGCTGTTGTCTTTGTGTTGTTTTTTATTTTCGAAAAAAAAAAAAAATGAAAAGAAAAAAATCTGTCGGCCTTTTGGACTCAACTCATCCTCGTTTCTTTTCCAGACCCGGGTGGGCTCGAGCCGCGTCACTCCCGCGGACAGCAAAATCCACATTTGACATGATTTAAACGCCTGCTTGACCGAAAGGCTCGAGCCGCTCTCTCCAGCATCCTCCTCTTTTTTGCGATGCTTGGGCGGCATGCAGCCTTGCTGGCGGCACTGACCTCCCCTTGTCTCGGGCAGTTCCCGGCAACAGATGCAAAAGCCTTGAACTTGACTGTGGTGCGCTCACCGGCTGATTCCAACATCACCATTTCTTACAAGGAGCCTCGTGGAGCTTGCAGGACGGCCTTCGACAAGCAGAAGCAGTACACCGGTTGGGTCAACATACCCGGGGCTTACTCGACCAATCTATTCTTCTGGTTTGTCGAGGCCCGCCAAAGAACTGATGGCTTGACGGTATGGCTGAACGGTGGCCCTGGCTCGAGTTCCATGTTTGGCTTCTTTGCAGGAAACGGGCCTTGTGAGGTGTTTGAGAAGGGCATTGATGAATATGAAACTGCTGCGAGGGAATGGGGGTGGGACAGGGCGTCCAACATGCTTTTTATAGATCAGGTTTGTTTTGGCAATCAATTTCTTTACCCTCATTCATCCACCTGCACCATGCCATGTCTTTAGACGGTAGCTAATCACCCCATCGTCAGCCTAATCAAGTGGGATTTTCATATGACAAGCCTACCAATGGCACCATACTGCTTACCAGCAGCGACGTACTCCAGCCGCCCGTTAAAGCGAATGGCTCCGCGCCATCCTGGACACATGTCAATGGCACATTCAGTACGATGAATTCAAACTCGACCGCCAACTCCACAGACACGGCGGCAATTGCAGTGTGGCATCTTATACAGGGCTTTATTCTAACCTTCCCCCAGTATCGGAATGCTTCCAATTCTTCAGTGTCTGTCAACTTGTTCTCTGAGAGTTACGGTGGGCGATATGGGCCATTATTTGCCGAGAAGTGGGAGCAGCAGAATCAGAAACGGGTGACGGGAGAGCTGCGTGCCAACTCGACTGTGGAGGTTCGGCTCGTTTCACTCGGTATTGTGAACGGCTGTGTTGATCAAGAAATTCAGGTGCCCTTTTACCCCATATTCGCCAATAACAACACCTATGGGTTCAAAGCACTGGCCGACGAAGCAGCCAAGTTCTATTTCGCAAAATTCGGCTCGCCGGATGGATGCAAAGTCAAGGTTCAACAATGCGTGGCCGAGGCGCTGGCTCTGGATCCTACTGGCTCGGGAAGCAACGTTGAAGTGAACACGATATGTTCCGCCGCCAACAACGCCTGCTTTGCTATTCAGGAGCCCTACTCCAACAGTGGCCGCAGTGTGTATGACCTAGCAGCACCGTATTATGACCCTAATCCCGCGCTGCGCTTCCTTTCCTACCTCAACCAGGATCATATTCTAAAAGCCATTGGATCACCAATAAACTATACAATGGCCAGCCGTACAGTTCTCAAGGTCTTCGGCGACACGGGTGACCAGTCTCGCGGCGGAAACATCAGACGACTGGCAAATCTCCTCAACAGGGGCGTGCGCATAGGCCTCATCTATGGCGACAGAGACTATATTTGCAACTGGTACGGCGGAGAGGCCGTGGCTTTGGCTGTCGCCAAACTTGCCAGTCCTGACTATGCGGCCAAGTTTCCCACTGCTGGGTACGCACCCATCATCGTCAACGACACATATGTTGGGGGTGTGGTACGCCAGTACGGCAATCTATCCTTCAGCCGTGTCTACCAAGCCGGTCACTCAGTGGCATGGTACCAGCCCGAGACTACGTTCCAGATCTTTGCTCGTATCATGATGGGCACCTCGCTATCCACTGGTGAGACCGTTAATCTATCTTTGTACAACACCACAGGTTCGTCTGCTGCTTCACATACCGATAATCTGCCAGCGATACCGCCTGCAACGTGTTATGTCAACAACTTCCCCGGCACGTGCGACCGCGAAGCACAGGATCTCGTCTCGTCAGGGGCGGGCGTCGTAATCAACGGCATTCTATACAGAAAATCTGCAGACTGGCCGCTGGCAACAACCCAGTCTCCAACTTCGACGAGCGGCAAAGCCACCTCCACGTCGGGGATGTTGACGGGTGTATTTACCGCAACTAGGACGCCCAACAGCAAAGCAAATTCGTATCTACATAATCACCTGAGCTGGATGTTAATACTTTGTATATTCTTCATGCATACATTTGGTTTATATTGGTAAAGGGTATCTCGGCATCCGATTGGACATAGGGAATCGGCCCGGTGCTGGAGTTTAAAAAAAAGGGTTGCAATGACACTGGCTTCTGGTACACAGTTTGGACTGGGCCGCAGCCTCCGGCGTGGCATGACAGAAATGTCTCGGGAGAGATGGGCACAAGTCGTGATAGAAACGATGATTTATTCTGTCAATGTCAATGTTTTTTTTTTCCTTCCCCAATTGGTGGCAAGCACTGCATGTTAAGGCCAAGTTCACTGTAGGCTAGTTGTACACTATCTAGACGTCTATAGGATACTAAATTGTAAAACTGTATAATACTCTAACTAAGCTTTTAGAAGTACAGTCTGTCTAGGCAGGTAGCGTGTTACGTGCTGGATTTGAACACATAAGGATATGCGTACGTCAGTGGTGTGAATCAGTTGGGTCTAGGGGTTACAAACGAGGCAAAGATGGTACGTTGGTAACTCATGGGGAGTCTTGTTGTATCGTTCGCTAGGTCGCGTAGCGATCGAGTTGGATCCAGTGCTATGTGACGGCGTACCTGTGGAAGTGCTGTAGGTGTCTGTAATGTGCATTACCTTGTGCTAAACATAGATTGGTATATTTCATACAAGTAACTTGCAAAGACTTCAATATACATCACATGTAAGTAACTTGCAAAAACTTAAATATACATTGCATGTAAGTAATTTGCACTTGAACATACATATGCAGTATACGACCCTTCCTTTTCGCTCAACAAATCCTGCTCACATCAAGTCTGGATACAAAGGGATGCAGGGAAAGTAGACAAGGGGGCAACCAGGGATTCTGTAGCCCGTTCCCGTTCATGCCGAAATCCTCTAGTCGTATCGTCAGATGCTTCTCCGGATTTGCAAGTGAGCTTTCTGCCGCTCGAAAGCTCTTGTATGAGTTAGCACTGGCTTAGAGGAGTTACAGATTCTAGACGGATAGTACCTTGTCAAGACGCTTTTTAACCCGCACTTCTTCGTCATATTCTAAATCGTCAGAGAGTGTCACTCTGGCACACCACTCGATAACTCTAGCTGGTTTGCCAAAACGATTAAGCCAAATGCCGTAAAACTCTGACAAGATCTTTACCGCCATATTCTTGCCATTGGCCTCGAGCATGTAGTCGTAGGCAAGAGCCTTCGGAGCTTCTCGGACCGATATCGAAATTTGTATGTCAGGCCCGCGTCTCTCCTTTTGTTGCCCAGTTTCATACCTCATCCTCTCAATCCAGGTAAGTCACATCCTCCAAGGGGCCCAGCGCAATCAATAGGTCTCCTCAAGATTTCGTCTTGGCGTGGGAAGGGAAAAGAAGGGTTCCTTTATGCTGAGGTTGACGCATCGAACTTGGTCATGTCGCGAGACGCTACAATTTCCTCCCATGACACAAGTGTTACAGTTTCTTTGTCGTTGAAGCTTGCTCTGAATCAGTAAGCTGCAGGGTGGTCTCTAGAAGCAGGGAGATGATTGTTAGCAAGACTTCCCGGGGAAGAGGCTGAAGCTTGGCTTGCGCCCGGGCAAAGCTTGGGCGAAGGGAACGGGGGTCAGACTGCGACAGCGAGCTAGCGGTGTTATGCGGCTGTAGGCAGAGACGTTTAAAGAGATTCGATCTGGTTAAAGTAATAGGAGCGAGCCTGGATAGCTATCTATGCTGACCGTAGGCAAGACTCAAGGTCAGACACCGCTTATAGCTGGCGTGTCTTGATGATAACGATCACTCTGCGACATGATGTCGGTTCTCCAATAATAATTGTCTGAATTCGTTGCAAACATGGTATCAAGTAATTCTCTACGTTTCTATCTCTTTCGCACTATCGTTCAACTTTGGAGACTTTGCCCGCTCCCTGTCTCTCATCTCTAATAAGCAGAGACTCGTCACCGACTTCATCGTCATCGTCATCATTCATATTGTCCATATCTCGTTGGGTCTGCACCATTCGTCGGATGCGTCGAAGTATGGCTTCGTCAAGGAAGAATTCCTGGTTGAATTTGGCTCTGGTAAATGTCTATTGTAGGCAGGTTAGCGCGGCAACAACCAAGTGGGCATAAATCGGAGAAAGAATAGGACCGCGGGAAATTTTCGACACACCATGTGCTTTTCAAAAAGCTGGAACTTGGAAGGGGGAGGGGCGAGAAAAGAGAAGGATGAGACGTCGTGATTACCTGGTTGCAGCCGGATTGCGGACATTGTACCGCTCCACGAGCAGGCAAGTACTCCATGAGAGCTGACTTTTCAAAAGTATGCTTGCACTTGACGTTGCTATACGGCTCTTCCATTTGCCGTAGAGTGAGAGGGCAGTTGAGACTGAGGACCTCTCGGGCAATGGCTACGTCATCGTCATCGTCATCGCCCAATATGCTGTGACCATCACTGTTGGTGCCGGGACGAGACATGACGGGGCGACCGGCGGAATCAAACCACCGTGATGCGTCGGGTAGGGGTGGTCCACCTTCGCCGGCTGCGGCGTCGTGCCATAGCTTCTTGAACGCGGCGTAGTCGTTGTCGAGCGCGTATCGCTCGTAAGGAGCAAGCGCTTCGTATTCAGCCCGCTTCTGTGCCATGGCAGCCAGATAGGCGTCCCGGACGCCAACCACTGGCTCAGGTGATATCCGGTCTTGCTCGTTTGCACCAGGTATTGGTTGTCCTTGTTCTGCCTCAGATATTTGCTGTCCTTGTTCAGCAGCCTGGTTCTGCCGACCTCTTCTTGTACGCCTTCTTGCCTGGTTTGGGCTTGGTGCACGGTTGGCCGTTGCGGCCGTTGCGGCCTTGGTGTACACGTCACCCAGAACGACTATCTGGTCCTGAAGCTCGGCTTGGTGGTCGATGACGTCGCGCACCGCCTCTTCTGACTCTCGCGTCAGCTGGTCGACATCCTGTTCCAGCTCGACAACATGTGCCTCCAGCCGCTGTTCCTCGGCCGTCTTATCTAGTCCCTTCTCTTGGCGGCGCTCGCAGAGCTTGCGCAACCGGTCCTGCTGGGCCCTCAGACGCTCATGAAGGTCGCCCACGCAGAGCCCCAGGTTTCGGGTCGAGGCCTTGAGCTGTGTCTCGTATAATAGCGTGCCACGATTTTGGGATAACTCGCCGAGTGCTAGGCGGCCGGCTTCGTTTAGCGGACACGACGGTGGCTGGTACTCGGGGAGACCTGCGGACGAGGAAGACTGACGACGGGCGGGAGAGGAGTCTGCATCAGGGGGGGCGTCAGGACGAGTGAGACGGCGGCGTGACATGAGAGTGCGTTTCGATTTCCCCACCAGCCAAGTGCTTCCAGTTCGTTGTGTTGTGTGTGTATCTTGCCAGTCGTGGCCGCGCTTTCTTTCTTTCAGCCTACGGTCCAGACTTCGTGATGTGTGACGAAAATGGTGGAGGGACAGATCGGAGGGCAGGACGGGGCCAGGACGCGACGAGACGCGCGAACAGACAAGCTGTACGTGGAGATTGTGAGGCATCTCGAAATTCGTTCGATTGAGGCGCGCCAGAGCGTCGATCATTGGCTGAGCTGCCCCACCCCATGTGGGCGGCAGCCACGGCGATCTGCACGTGGCGTTGCGTTTGTTTCTTGCTTTTCGATCGATTTCTGTGTTACGAGATGAGACCTGCCACCACCATTCCGCGACGAAGCCAGGCGCCGGGGTGGGCGATGCTCGTCCTATCCATGGGCAAAGACATGTCGGCATTTCAAACTCAATTTGCAATTCCCGGCGACAGATTCGGGTTCCCGTTTCTGAAACAGAAACCCGACAAGAACCACCCTCCCCCTTCCCCCCCCCCTCCTCCTCCCCCCGGGGGGGCCGCTTTCATGATGATGCACGAACCTCATGTTCGAGCGAGCAAAACCTGTGTCCCCTTCCACCCGCTGATTGAACCCCAAGAAACCCGGGGAAGCAAACGCCGCAAAGCGCATCGTGCCATCATGGCGGGATATCATGCCAGCGTGCCCTATGGACCGACGTTTAGATCGCGGCCGGCAGTGCCATCCAAATCAATCATGCGATGAAGCCCGAAAGGCCAACGGCCAAGACACGGAGTGAGAGATTTCGCCTACCGTTCGGCATGGGGAATTGTCGGCGTCAAGGTCCCAGCCCATGGGCCCCATCCCAATTATCATCTCGGGCAAGATCACGATGGCAGTTCGCCGAGGCGTGGGTTTGCTTGTGGCCGCACCGTCACCACGGCTTGGGTGGGAGTTTGGCTTTGTCGACGGCTCAGCAAGACGTCAGATCGCCGTGGGAACTGCTGCCGCCTTGATCGATCGCGAATCGAGGACCAGGTGAGGCGCCATCGGCCCAATCCGGTTCGCCCCTGTTTGCTGATCCACCCTGGAAGTCTAGAGTCTCGAGAGTTGCCCTTCCTAACATGTGCTCTGCGCTACGTCTCCATGTTCTGTTAGCACGGCTGGTAGGCCAAATGCCCCGTCCGCAATCTTCTTGGCTTGGCTCTTGGGTTCGGTACGTGGCTACGCCCAGGTCCCTGCAGCCGTTTCCGCCTAGCAAACAACCCTCGTCGAATTCGATCTCCAGGTTCACCTGTGGAAGACTGCGATCTCACGATCATGGCCCACCATCGCTGCTTCTCTCCTGCCACCCCGGCTATCCAACCCTCCGTCTGGCGTGGTGACCGATGCCTCCTCCGCATCTTTTCTGATCACCTTGTCCTACCGGGCCTATCTCGAATTTGAACTGAATACGCGAGTTAGCCGCAGCTCTGTACTACCACTGGCCTGGCTTTACAACTCCGTGGCGTTTTCTTCCACGGACTTTGCTATTTTTGTTTCGTCCTTGTATATATTGTCGGTCCGGCTCGATTTTGAGCTTACTTGGGTGATCTTGCTTCATTTGCACACCAAAGCCCCCCCCCGTGTTTGTTCGGTTAGACCCCATCACTAGCTTGGGAGGGAGTCTTGGTTGATGCCATCGCCCCTCTCTTGCTATCATACATTGGGCGTGCTCCTAAGAATCTCAGCCTATCGACAGAGTGTATATCTCCATCTTGGTGCGCACTCGCGATAGCCATTTCGAATTTTCATAAAGCTCCTTCGGAGATACGCCGTGCCCCTATATTGCCTCTGACGACCACAACTTCCCCTCCCCATTCTCTCTGGCTTCGCTCGCCTGCTGATTTCTGCGGCTGTTGTCTGGCCAGCTCACTCATAATGGGGTCCAACGTCAAGGTTGCTCTGAATCCATGGGAGTTGCAGGCCCTGAACGTAAGCAATTTGCAATTGTGCAACCTACATCTCAAAATCTCCTGTTATACTTGGCTGAGAATTGACATTTTTTTTATCCTCTGACAGTACCAATTTCCTGACGACCAGGTGTCAAATGTTGACGTCACACCTAGTAGCGTGCCAAAGACGAGTAAATGGCGTGGTATGCAGGATCCTGTCATCTATCCCGGGCTGTATTCACAAAGTGGCTACGACCTGATGACGATTTTGGTTCGTCAACTTGCTTCTTTGATATGAGTTATCCCTGTTTGAGATCTTAACACTCTATTCAGCTATGTCTCATGGGCCGACCAAATCCGCAAATCGAACTTGGCCCAGTCGATTGCTCTGTTGCTCTCGTTCTATGTAACCTCGAGCTCCCAGATGAGCCCATTGTCTACGCAACTGATGCCTTCTGTGACCTTACCGGCTACTCAAAATCAGAAATCTTGGGTAAAAACTGCCGCTTCCTCCAATTCGCTCATCCCAACTCAAAGGGGATGTCAAGCTCGAGTACTCAGACTAAATCACACGGCAAGACCGCGGCCTCCCGGATGCGAAGTGCTATTAATGAACGAAAAGAAATACAACTCAAGGTTGTCAACTATCGGAAAAATGGGCAGAAATTCAATAACTTTGTCAGCATCATACCCCTGCGCCTGGATGATTCTGGCTATACGTACGCAGTGGGCTTCGCCGTTGAGGTTCTGTAAAGGAAACTCCGTATGTATCTCTACCTTCACGTCACACATCTCACATGACACTTATCTCACATGGCTTAACGACTTTCGTTTTCGGGGAAATTTATCAAATCAACCTGCAGACAGGTCTTAGCCGATACCCTGCATTGACGGCGTTCTCTCTTTCACGTATACTCGTTCCCGGAGTTCTTGGACGTTTGTTTCTCTGGTTTATTTTATGCTGTAACTCTCGAGAACGATATGTACAGAGACAGCAAGGGTTCTTTCTATCTAGTCTTGAGCCGGCGAGCATGAGCTTTTTGGAGTTTATCTATGCATCACAAACAGGCTACAAAAACGGTTGGCTCCATATTTCAGGATTTTGTCGTCCTGTGTCATTAAAGTCAGCACGATTCGGATTTACGTTAGGATAAATTGGACTAGAGAATATGAGGCTCTAGAAAAGTCGTCTCAGCGACTAAGACACCTGCATTCATAATATAGGTTTTCACAATTCTCCACTGCAGTGTCTAGGTGGCCTAGTCCTATGTCTACATATTTTCTAGACTATTTGACCACTTCGTCGTAAGCATTAACTCCAAAGCGAGGGGTCTACAATTGAAGAAAAGGAACACGCTCTAGCCAACAAGAATTTCTTTCTTTCTTATTTTTTTTTTTAAAAAAAAACCAGAAAAGGTACGTTGGCTGCTTATTTTCGTATACGGGCCGACCGTCTTACTCTACCTAGCGACAAATCTATCACGAGCTTATCTTCTTGCTTGATGTCGTTCTCCTTTTTACTGGTCTTGACCGTGCGTTTCCTTTTAGCCGGCGGCTCTTCCTCATCAGCCTTGGTCGGCTCATTCTTTGTTTTGCGCCGCTTCTCCGTCGGCAATTGACCGCCGGCTTCCTCCTCACTCTCTGCTCTGACCGATTCCGATTTGGCCCCAGGCACGACTTGACCAGTCTTCTTCTGCACACCCGGGGCGAAGCAACTCGTGCGACCCCCAACCGTAATAAATGACAGTTTCTCTCCATTGGGAAGTTTGCTGACGGCCTCTTTGCCGCCTTTGCCCCAGCGGTAGTTGAACAGCCAATGTTCCGGAAACGCGTCGGAGTCGCCCAATTTGTCTACCGCTGTCTCGCAGACATAGCGAATAGCCTGGTACAGTTTCGCAATCTCCGCATCGCTGAAGCCGTCGCTGTACTGCTCGGGGTGAAGCTTGGCCTGATACAAGGTCTCATCCGCGACCCAGTTCCCGATCCCGCTGATCACAGCCTGGTCTAGAAGAAGGGCTTTGACAGGGACGTGGCGAGACCGCATCTTGCCATGCAGATACTCCTCGGTAAACCTGTCCGTGTCGATTACCGGATCCGGTCCGTTCTCCTTGAGGGGAGAGTGCTTGCGAATATCGGCACCGGGGCAGTCGACGAGCCTTACTCGTCCGAAACGGCGGGCATCGGTAAAGGCAGCTTCTACGGCGGGCTTCCCGTCTGTCGTGAGCTGGAACTTCCAGAACTTGGGCGGCCATTGGGAGGCGTCGCTCTCTTTGAGCTTTTTGTAGTAGTTTGTGTACGCCGTCCTCTCGCCCCTGATGTGCACCCATCCTGCTGTACTCAGTAACGGCCGGGTTCTAAGTGGTCAGGGAGGGCCGTGGTGACACACCCGTCATTCCAAAGTGCATTACCACATGCGGAGGCTTGTCCAGGATCATCCTGCACATGACGAGAATCAGAATTTTGCTAATTTTGTCGATGTGATGAATGCCCACCAGAAATATTTCCCTTGACTGCCTGCTGACACAACCTATGATGGTTCCGTATGTTAGTTGGTACACAGACTGAGGAACGGTTCAAATCGGCCTTTCCAAATAAAGCCAAAGGGGCATTGACATACTTTCTTTCCTGTCAATGCAGCTTCAACGGCCGCACCGGTTGTTCCCACTTTGCCAAAGACGTTGCTGTCGTCAATGGCGGATGCTTTTACGATCTTCTTGCCAACCAAGTGGAGACGGAGGAAGTGGACGATACGGGCGACTAGAGTTCATCATCAGCAGTTGCATCGCAGTGGGTGATGGTCAAATGAGGATCGTCGCCAACCCTCTGCTATCTCCGGCATCTTCGATTTTCCAGCTTGTCCTCAAACAGTTTTTAAAAACGAAGTGAGAGAGTACACCCGTTGACGAGTGGGAGAATAAGACTACGTGCGTGCCCCTGTCACGCTTGTCACACGAAACCCCGTGACATGCTTACGTTACCCAGAGCTCTCTCGACTCCACCGCCTTCTCCACACCCACATACAATTTTGTTCGCGCAGCAATTTTCTCTCGGTCCTGGTTCTTTTCCTCTCATACATACGCATCCAGAGCAAATGGTAAGTTTGAAAAGCAATCCTCCCAAATCACACTTCCTGATGACACACATAAACCGCAAACTAGAGTCTTTGACCTCTATGGAATGAAAACTCCTTTATTACACGTCAGTCTGAAAGAGAAACAAAAATTTAGCTTGTCTTATCACTGTCCAGAATAAAGTATTACACACGCACCACTTGTGAAGCTGGTTGTGCTAACCTTGGAACTTTAGGCTCTTAGTCCGAGTGGACATGACGGTGCGATTGAATAATGATGGCTTTGCTCAAATGAGCTCGCAATGAACTGGTATGTCGACTTAACTTTTTACACATACGCGCCCCATGATTGTTTCCTGATGATCTTTTTTTTGTATCAATATACGCTGGAAATTACCGGCTGAGGTTTTTCTTTGACGATATTAAATGGCTATTTCTGACTACATAATATTTTACACCTCCATGATGACCTGCTTGTTGAGAATAACATTGCTGACTTTGTATCAAGATACGCAAGGTACGCACTAACGAACGCATCCGTCCTGCACCAACTTTTCATGATGAAGCGGCACTGGGCTCCGAAATATACCACATGAGCAAGACAAGCCACTTTGCGGCAGGCCTAGAAAACCTCGCCCACTGATTTGGCATCGCCTTCCCTTCTCGTTGAACGGTATGTTTTGTGCCAAAATACTAACATGTGCCATGAATGTCTGGCAGGTTTTTCTCCATCGTTCATTTCATCTTTTTATCGATTGGCGCTGGACGTCTCAAAACTTGATGGTAAGTTTGAACATCATCACCTTCGACTCTCCTGCCTTTTTGATGACACAGATGACGAGTCTTATTCGAGTTTTCGATGCAGACACCTAAATCTTTACATACCATTCATGCTTCACTGAACACGCATATACACGACACTATAATTTGAATCATTCGTGACGTTCCACGCTAACAAGGAACAGATCTAATCGGTCAGTTAATTCATTGCACCATGCGGACAAGCCTCAGCCTGATGAACGCGAATGAAAATGACAAGCATATGTCTGAGCTTCGGCAGCGACGACAAATCATCCGCATTATTTCTGACTGCTACAATGTCTTGCTCTACTGGTGTCAAGCTTGATGAGGAGTTTATCGCTGATCTCGAATAGCCAAACGCCAATAGCAGTGCCTCCTTGTGTCAGTGTACAATTGTAAGTAACTTGTGGTTTTCTATTCGTTCCAAATCTTACACATGATGTTACCATTATCACGACGGTCAACTAAGCCATATGCATTGATGACAACGCCTGTGACAAGGCACCTTCCCCTGACAACTGGACTACGTTGACTCGCTTTTGTTGCTTTCTGTTCAAGGCTCATGCTAACTGCGAAAAGGAATACGTGAATGTGTGAATGCATCTGCCCGCTTTAGGAACAAGGGTCGGCCGATAGCGACTGTCGTCGTATATTTAGTGTGAGCGGGCGGCGGTCATTGCGACCTTTGGCCTAACTATCTATATGCAAAATAAACAATATTTCCAAAGCGAATAAATGACTCGTGTGTATCTGTTCTGTGTCAGTGCTGCCATGATTCGAATGCTCGTTTGTCTTTATGGAACCTGACAGTGAACCATTACTACTCAATCCTGGCATTCCCTGCTCGAGTATTCGCCTTACGCCTTTCACCGAGGAGGTGTCCCGTCTGGGGCCTACATTGAATATTTGGAGGTGTCTATACGTCTTAGCATTCATCCAGTGACGACAGCCCCTGGCTTGGGTGAGTTGTTGCTGGGGCCACAGTTCACATCAATACTTGGAGCTTCTGCTACTGCGCCATGTTAAAACGAAAATCGGTCCATAACATTCTAGTCAAGGCCTGTCTGCTGTCTGCGACCAGTCAGTACAAGCAGATACATACATTGACGACTCGAGCAAATTCGGCAACAACCCCCCCGTCCATGTTCTCCAATCAACCTATTTACCTGCTCTTTCTTTCGCACCCATCCGTCCCGCGAGAATGGCAAAGTTTCGCGAAATGCTAGGCATCACACCCGTCTAACGCTGCCCTTGTCGTCCGTCTTTAACGGCCCAACCCATATCCTGCCTCATCGTCATACCACCTTGCGGCATCGTTGCGCACTCTGTATCAGCCTTGTTCAAGCGGCAACAGGCTTTTTGTCATCTGACGCGGCAGCTGTTCCGGCTCCACCGCCAGTCACGCCCGTTTCTTGGGCTGGATGGCTCCCTGCCCCGGTCGTGGTCTTGCCGGCCGGCAATGGATTCACCTCGAGCTTGTCATCACTCTTCTCGATGGGAGAGGCGCCTCCAGGCGATCCACCAGCAGGGGTGTTTGGCTCGGCAGGGCCAGTGGCGCCGCAGACTGTCGATACTGACATTCTGGCATCCTCATGGCCCTGTGTGCCTTGAAGGCCAGTTCAGTGCTGCCAGTCAGCTTGGAGCTCATGGTGCCGCTCTTGTCCTTTCCCTTCACGTTGAACTTGTCACCGTTGGGTGCACCAATGACGGCGTCAGGAAGGTACAAGGACAGCTCAGGTTTAGGGTTCTGGCGCATGTCATCAGAATCTTTGAATTCGTGAAGCCACTTGGACGGTGTCACGACGTAGTAGCCGGTGGAATATCCCCACGATAGCTTGTTGCGTGATTTGCGCTCCAGTGAGCCCTCGATCAAGGGCTTGGTGGCCGCATGATCCATGTTAGGGAACTGGATGGAATCAATTGAGCGCGGGGGCTCGTTGGGATTCGCCAAGCGGCCAGAGTAGCGCTCGACGAAATTCCCCCATTCAAAATTCTTGGGGACGCATTGAGCCGTCCCAAGCATGTCTTGATACAAGGCGCGAGTCTTTTCACCCTGGCCACCAGCGAGCTGGACAAAGGCGCCAATCGCCTCCTGGAAAACCTCGATCACATGAGCCTCGAATGTCTCGAAGTTGTTCTGCACGGCAATAAGATCGTTGTGGTGGTTGTTCTCGGCGAGCACCTGCTGGCCAAGGCGGTGCATGACGCTTCTATGGACTACATAGGGGTCGTCCCCAGCATTCAATTTTCCACCGGCAGAGTCGTAAGAAGCAGTTTGTTGTCCAAGCAACTCGATGTGCTTCTGCGTGCTGTTGCGAAGCTTCTCAAGTTCCTTGGCACCGCTCTGAGCGCCGCTCTGCAATTCTTTGGCCTTGTGCTTAATCTCCTTGTGCAAACGCTCGAGTATCGGCAAGACGGACCCCTTGATGCTTTTCTCGGTTTCGATATTAGTGTTGATTTGGGCCTGGGTATTGGAGCGCATGTTCTCGAACAACCCAGCGACACCTCCAAGGCTTTGATCAAAGTGATGACCCTCGCGCAAGGGATTAGAGATGGTCTATAACCGTAAGCGTTAGCTAGTCGTTTTCCCTTGCCTTGGCATATCCGGTCTGCTTCCGGTTGGCGCACCTTTAGGACCTTCTCGTACTCCTTGGCCTGACGTCCGTGAACCTTCTCGACGGCCGATATGTAGTCCTCGAGATAACCACAAGCATGCTTCCATGCCTGCAAACGCTCAGCGAGCAGTCCGGCGGTCTGTTGTCGTTACTGTCAGTCATCTGTTGTGCTTTCAAACAGCTTTAGTAGTGCATGAAACTATCCGCAAATGCCGAATACTAACGGTGTTGGGGTCAAAGTCGGGAAGCGCTTCGCCAGCATGCGCGCTTATGCCCGTAGCTGCTCGCGAGGGCAAGCTGGTGGTAGCAGGTGAAATAGGAGACGTCATTTTGACTAATGGAGCTTATGGTGGTTCGAAGAATCGTGGAGGTGAAGCTAATATGATACCAGGAGGTCAGGCGCCGTGGAGTGGAGACGATTATTATTACTTGGCGTCCAGAGCAAGATAGGGAGGGGTTAGCGACCAAGCGTTGAGGTTCGTTGAGACAGCTTCCTGCTATCATGAACTGAAATCGGTACGGAAAAAATAAAAATAAAAATATCAAAAAATCAAGGTCAAATTGAGGACAAAGGGAAAGTCGTCTGAAGCAACTTCAAAGCCGCAGGTCATTCATTCTCTGAGCCTCGAGATGAAGTGCTGACGATTGCGATGATACGCACGGCGGAGAGGCCTTCGAAGAGGGAGACCAGGTGACGATGCCACGAACATGGCGCTTTCATTACTTTGAAGGGGCTTGCGCCGTCTTCTTGCAACGAATCGGGCTAGAGACCTCGCAGTGGGGAGGAGACGAGGCCATCCCTTGTCCCTTTTACAGAGTAAACGGAGGGGTAGAGCGGGGAGGACAGACTGTGCAATACTCACAGGTTATGATTTTTTTCTTTTTTTTCTTTTTTTCTTTTTTATCTTTTGCTTATCGTACACGTCTTTAATATGGATTCAATCACAAGCAGGGCAAGCATCTCGTCAAGCGAAGCGAAATCCTTTCAAGGTAAGGGGGGGGAGAAGAATGAAATTGTTGAAATCTATCGGTTCCATAGCCGTGGGACTTCCTGGGTTCTTTCTGGGTCTCCTGGGTCTCCTGGGTCCTGCCAAAAGCAGGCAGGCAGGCAGAAACCTACCAGTCAGTATCCCTGGCAAAACTCAAGGCACTGGCCGTGGGCACAAGACGGCAGGTGGTGACGTCAATGGCCGTGTGAATCGTCCCAGCTCGAGGAAGGAGAGATGGCCCCTCATCCCCTCCCTCCACCCTCAACACTTTGTCGGGCTTCGACTCGTCAGTCTGCAGTCTCCCCGCTGAGCTTCATCCCCTGCGCCGGCATTCTATTCTGGCTGGCAGCCAAACAGCCATACATGGTATTGATCATGATGGCCGCCGATTTACAACACTGACCATAGCTTCCCTATGCTATGGTGCTCCCTTCCATCTGGCAATAGAAAGCGCCAGCTAATGAATTGGTGGTAGGATTTCCGCATCCGCCAAGCAGCCACTCACTTGTCAGCTTGTCGCTGCCATTGTGGAGTACCAACAACGGACATTGGAGCATGCGGCTGCAACTAAACCCAAGGCGGAAGCTACAGCCAACGGTACGGGAGCAGGTGCTGATTACTTCTTGTCAACATTTGCAATGCCCATGAAACGTGACACAAGATATGCCCCTCGGCAGCTTCCCTGCCCAATGGTTCAGACTGTCCGTCATGCGATTCGACTCTCTGTTCACGACAAACTTCTCTCCAGGGGCGTTTCTCAAGTCCATGGCATTGGGGGGAAGGGGAGAATGTTAACAAATTAAAAATAAAGATAAAAATCCGACAGCACCATAATCATGATCAATATTCATAAACACCGCTTGACAAAATGCCCAACAACTGCCTTGCTTCCTGACCGCATGCAAGAAATGAATTCGCTCAACCGATAGGAAATGTCTTGTTCCTTCCAACGCCGTTGAATCCAACAATGCCGCTTTCTGAATCATATCGAAGTCTTGGTATCTCGCTGACAATGGTTGGCTGAAATCGAAATAGATAAAACAAAAAAAATCTGGTGTGCTTCTCGGGCCGTGGACCATGTGCGCGCGAGAAAAGAAGTCACGCCTACATGCTTCGCGAGCTAGCTGCCTCTAGGGAAGTAGTCGCTGGCGCACTGTTCACATTGCTAGAATGCTCACCGGTTCCATCCTCGGTTATCGACGCCAGCGGTTCAACGTTGAGGTCTGTCGCCGGAGGGGTGCGAGGCGCATGAAGCGCAGTCTGATAGTCCGGAACCAGACCAGCCGTCGGTTGAGCTCGGGGTCGCGCCGGTGTGCGGACTGCGGTGGCATAGCTCGGCACACGGTTTAATTGCGCAAACTCAGCCGGGTCAAGATCGATGTGTTCCGTTGAGTTCTCCGCCCAGTGTTCCTCCTCACTGTTGCTTCTAGTTAAGCTTGTTGATGGCGGTTCGGACCGTGGCACGGAGCTGTGCGGGCCCGATGTCGGTGATATCCAGCCAGAAGGTGAATGCGACGTCATCGAAGTGTATGAATGGTTTCTACGAGAGGGATCAAGTGATACATCTGCCAGTCGAGAGGACAAGGCGGCCGGCGGTATCGGAGATGTTTGGGCGAGCAAAGCCAAGTGCTCTGCAGATCCGTTTCTCGACTGGGCGTAAAAAGGACTGCTCACTCCGGATTGAATAGCTGGAGTGTGGAGTCCCGAGTTGTCAACATTCTCATACAACTGATCTAGAACGTGTTCGCCGTAGCCTGGTGGAGCTATTGCCGCGTTCTCAATCGTTGGAGCAGCGCCCTGAGACTGGCTAACGAGGTTTCCGTGTTCGTCGATGGGAATGTTTGGTGAAATGAATATCGATACCGGCAAGGTCGCACGAAGCTAAAAACAGGCCGTCAGCGACCAGCACGGGTAATTTGAGCAAGAGAAACCATGGATGGTGACGGCTCCTGTTGCCTCATTCTTACAAAGAACATACCTCTGAAATATGGCCATCAGGATTCTTCAAAGCCACGGTGAGCTTGATCTTGTGTCGCACCTTGATTCCGTGATGATTTAGGTCCTGGATGCATTGTCGCAATCTCTTGGGAAGAGGTAACGGTTTGACCATGGCCCAGCCTTCCTGGCCAGTGTCTTGAATCATGTCCTGCCAATGCTCCTGTCGATTCACCTCGAAGCGCCACGTAGCCACTTCACGCTCGGTTCGATATTCTCGGATGCTCAGACCGGTTGCGCCCTGAATCCAGCAGTCACGAATCTCTATCATTTTGGCTGTGATGTCTCCTAGTTCCAACCCCTTCAATAGTGGAGTGAAGCGCAATTCCATATTGATGGTGCCACCAAAAACGACGGCCTTTTGAGGTATGACGATGGAATAATCAACTTTGTTGGGCCATATATTCTCCACGCTCATAGCATGCAAGAACTCCAAAGCGCCCGGCTGTAGAGTGCGTATGATGCGCAAATGTTTGTACGCATGCAAGTCGTAGGCAAGCTTGCCCCGGCTAACCGTAGCCTTGAGCCGGTAGGTAATAGAAGCCTCTGGAATTCCCTCGACGCTCTCGGCAGTATCCCCTGGTAGCATAAACTCAAAGGGATATTCGTAATTGCCAGCAGGCAAAGTTAGACTTCTGCCATGTGAACCACCGATAAACGGCTCCCAACGATGGTCAAGAATTGTCGTGGCTTTATCTACCTTCTGCCCCGAGACACCGGTGGCGGCGGATCTGTGGTCAGTCCATCTGTGCAGGAAATTCAACGTTAGACCATTATATTGCGGCATAAAAGCTAGGATTCTCGAGAACACAATGAAGGAAGCATACGATAAGCGCAACGTGCCCACGAGGCGCAAGTGGATGTCTTCAATGCGCAGGGGAGACGACAGACAGAGGACTACGACTCCCTTGAGGAGTTGACCTGAAGATTCATGATCACTTCCTCGAAAGACAATAAAATCTTGGTCAAGCCTGCCGAGGCACCAAAACAAAATGTTAGCGCGAGTCTTCGTCTTCGCAGTAGATGACACGAATATACGAGCAAGGAAATGGTGACAAATGCCCAAGCACTAAATCACCGAGATCATGGTAGGGCGAACGACTACAGCGAGAGGCAGGGTAGGACTTCTACCTGCCTATTCCCTGGAACCAAAACATGTGAAAACGTACCGGATGTCAAACAGGCTATAACTGTTGCGACCCATGACCGACGAAAATGGCTTGAAAGATGGCATTTTGGGCGAGGCAGTACTAGTACTACCTGACCAGCAACGACGATTCGAAAGCGGACGACAGTCGCGAAAGCGGATCTGCGAGGGTTTAGTCAAAGAGCAGAAAACCCAATGCTCTGACTGAACCATAAGATCGGAAGGGTGACCAGAGCCAGAAGGGCTCGAAGCATGTATGATTCGTAATTCGTGAGAAAAAAGAGATTTGTGTTGCAACAGGGCGGCTTAAGAACGATGAAAGAAGGCGGCGGTGGCCAGCGGATTGGTGGATTCCGTCGCCGGTAGTTCGGGATGTTTTGAGGAAGTTGACGTTTACTGTCGGTAGGCTCTTCCCCCCCCCCCCCCTACCACATGCCAGCCCCGTCAGACGTTTTGTTCTGCAAGAGTCGTCCGTTCTTGGGCGGCTACGATACGACGCTCCGCCACTTCAACCAGCTCCTAGTTGCCAGCTCCAGGGTCTGCCTATGTGTCTAATATAATGCACGTCGCATCTGTCCCCATACTCTCTCGCTGTCGTTGTCTGCCTACCAGGCTGGCCGTAATGGATGTGCTTCGATTCGCTGCGGAACCGTTCTTTTTCCCACCCCTATAGCGCGCTGCTTTTCGGGCCGAGAGACGTTCGACTCACAAAGCCGTGCCAGATTGTGACAGGCGCCCTTCTGTGCCCCTTCTTACGTCCTTCTTGTTGGCCTCGATCGCTTCCCCACTCTTTCTGGGCCTTGAATGCCGAAATCATTAGTTTTTTGAAATTTTTCGGCGGTTTCGGGCATGTACTCTGTACATACGGAGCACGTACCCACCCGTTTTGGTAGCTTGGCTCAGTCTTAACCCTAAATAGCACAGGAAGTCTCGATGCTGTCACAATCCCGCCTTGGTGATCCACGCGACCCGCGAGCGAAAAAGGGTGGGTGACCGTTGCCAGCCCTGTCTAGCTGGACTTTCTAAGTTTAGGAGCTGGTGTCGAGGCTCGGAGCCACCAGCAGAGGTCCGGTAGGGCAGTGTGCCTGATCAAATTGAGCCGTACTGTGATTTTCCGAGAGCCAACGAGGCTCGGTTCTTAAATTAATCCTCGGAGTGTCTGGCACTTTCCGCAAGGGCTAGTGCCACAGCTGTTTCTGATGGCAAGACGGTCGATGCTAAGCCTCAGATCGCATGAATGCTGGCAGTTTCATGAGATGGTGGGATAGTCCATTACCGGAAGAAAACTGCGAGAGAGAAATCACCGAATATTGTGTCGCGGCGTGCCGATGTGTGATGACGAGGATGAGAGGCACAGCGCTGAGCTCTAGGAGCTCTGGCTGTGTCGACTATTTATTTGTGTGTATAGGGAAGGCGCGAACGTGGTGCTGCCTCGGGCTTGCCGTGCTTCAGACGAACAGGGATCAAAGGCTAGCAGTTTCATCAAAAAACTTTGACAGGCAAAGCAGAGGGAGAAAAAGAAATATAAAAAGGAAAAAGAAGGAAAAAGGCGGGGGGAGCCGTTGAAAAAGATATTTCGTTATAGTAATTGATAAGCTATTTTGAAATGCAAGTGGTTGGTGTAACAAGTGCCAGCTCCCGACTGCCGACTGCCGACCGCAGGCACAGGCACAGGCACAGGCACAGGCACAGGAACAAAAACAAGAACAAACAGGAACAGGAATTGGGTTAGGAAACAGGAACAGAGCACAGAATGGCATCAGCCCGAGCGAGTAACGGGGATACTCGCATTCCGCCCCATCTTGAGATCTGTTACGTGCCGATAAGGTTCCAAGGTTCCAACCCACGGTGGTATGGACAGGGATCATGCAGCAAGAAAAGCTCTCACTTTGGCAAAGATGACGGAAATCGTCCGAGCCACCACAGATATCGGTTCTGCTGATCGTCGCATCGGTAGTAAGGGATCTAACGGGTTCAACGGCCTCACGACTTGGCTGCTATAAAAGGGCTTTGTGGTGATGCTTCGAGCTGTTGCTGGATGATTGCTGCGACTGGTATCAAACTAGATTAGGCACCTCACATAGGTACCCTACCTAGGTACCTCGGTACCCTAGGTACATGTTCCTCATGAGGTGGTTTATCGCGACGACGACATGGCTCTTACGTACTAGCGGTCGCCCGCGCCCGAGCCAGGGGATGCGGGGCCAAGATAGCGCGTTTGGGAGTCTGGAAGTCTGTGAGTCCAAGAGATAAGCACAAAGGGTCGACATGGCCCACGTGCCCCTCCTCCCCTCGACCCCTCAACCAAACCCAACCCCCCCCCTCACAGTGTTGCGCCCGGTGGGAACCGGTAAACGCAGCGTCACAACCGTCATGGGTTACACACACGGTTACGCCTTGCCACTTCTTCCACATTCATTCCCACAAATCGTTGCTCTGATGTAACTTTCAGGTGCCCTCATCTCAGCAGCCGCGTCGCCGCGTCGCCGCTGCCTTGAGCCGGGCATGCAGGCACCTGCACGACATAAAGTCTGTGAGCGGACACGGTGTCGCAATCTATGTACTCCGTAGTACGTTATGCACGGGAACAATTTATAGATAGGCAAGCAAGCCATTGATTGATTGACTGATTGACTGACTGACTGACTGACTGACCCTTGCCATGAAATCCAGGAGTCATCCACCAGCCACCAGCGTCTGCCGAAGTAGCATCGACCTTTTCATGCTAGCTAGGTAGCTACACCTTTCAGGACCCGAGAAAGGTTGCATGCATGCTGCTTGGTCATGCCATCATCAGTCAAGAATGTGTGTGTACATTTACAGTGCAAGAGACCCAAGTTACCGCGAGTCACAAGTTCAGAGTAAATGTACGGAAATGGCATTTGCCTAAACGTGCGTCTTACGTTCATATGAGTAATATCTTTCGATAGAGAGTACAGATAGTTCATGCACACTTCCTGGCTTTCAGAATCTAACACCTTGAACGAATTCATCCAAAATATTCCTTCCACTCAACCGACCAAGCCTCCTCCCATGTTCTCACTTCGTATTCGTTCTTTTCTATCGGGCGTGAAACTCATCGGGTGAAAGAATAAGCGCGTCGTACCATACATAGCAGCAGCAGATAATCTATCTCAAACAACCCTTTCCCAGCGTTTCACTACCGCTCGAATTGCCGCACTTCCCTCGGACCAGCGAAGCATGTGAAAATCACAGTTTCTGCCATTTTTTCCCGCTGTCACTGTTTGTCACCTCGACTGGCTCCTCAGTCTCTCTCCGAGTTGTGATGGAACATCTCTCTCGCCATCTGACTCCAACTTCACAACTTCGTCCGGCAGGCAAGGTAGGCTGGCGTCCGAGCTAAACCAGAGATCGAGAATACTCGAACACTTTGGCCGTGAGAGCATGTCTAACTGCTTGTCTCGTACGTGGATCATCGCATTGGCCTTCCACGTCTTCTCCCCTGGCCATTGGTCTATCCCCCTGGCCATTGGTCTATCCCCCTGGCCATTGGTCTATCCCCCTGGCCATTGTCGTCGTTGTCTCATTCTCATTGCAAACGGTGTGACGACAAGCAAACGGGTGCATAATTAAACATCAACGTCACGTCATCCGAAATCGTGCCAAGTTCCGCGTGTCCTTCATGTCCTGTTATCTCGGTTCCTGCCGAAGCAGCTCCGGTCACCGTAACCATCCTTGCATCAAAGACACACGCCAAGTACAACACGCAAGCAACGCGTTGCTCGTAGTTTTGGCTGAATATCATATCCCTCGGCGGGCCCTCCCCAATGCGAGAACCAATAGCAAGGCCACATGGCAACTCGAACTGCTTAGAAACCATGGACAGCTCCCTGCTATGTATGATACATGCTGGTCTGGGGCCAGAGCGCTCTTCAATCCTAACTCCTTGGTGCTGATAGGACTACATCTTGTACCGACCCATTCTTTATCACTAGCTCATGTGCGCGCGCCGGTTTCTGGTGGGGCTATGAGACCTGGTAGATATTATTTTATGGTGCATATATTATAGTTTATATTCGCATGCAAGATATGCCTAATATGGCCATGTGTTACACGGATATGCCGGGTCGGTTCCAGGTTCTCACATGTCCTAGGTGCCTTGTCAGTTGCGTACTATGTATACCGGGTGGTGTATTCTACAAACCATCTTTGCAGCTCGTAATGATGGCTTGTTCTGTAAAGTCCAACCAGCAGAGCGGGTGTGTATCGATCACGGCAGTCTGTACGAGTCCAAGTCAGTAACAAGTGGCGACATGCTCAGCTGTACTTGTGTCATTGCCCTTACCAGGACAGGTGGCAGAATGGGAATTCTTGATCGTGGCTCAACGGGATGAGAGATGCCGTCACCATTGTCACCGCCAAGACAAGAATCCGACCGCATGAGGTTGCTCAAGGGACTGGCTGCCTCGCTGTGAGGTGGCCCCCCTGACGGGCCAGAGACAGACCCTCGCTGTCTAGTCGAATTCTGCTGTTGCGGTCAGTATCATAGTTCCATTGTGCCTATTTCGGGTTCCCAGTGCGTCTTGTCGTTTCTCCCCGGGGCGGTATTACCTTTGGTCTGTGAAGCATTCCCACATTAAAGTCCCATAGACACAAACGGCCATCCTCTCCAACGCTACCGAACCGATATGTGCGCTCGTCACATCTCCATAGATCAGATGCGAGTGATGAAACCCATGACTGGTGTCCTTGGCATCGTGCCACGAGGGCCGAGTCGGCGGCAGACCAGATAGATATCAAGTCATCTTGTCCGCCAGTCAGAACGTACTTTCCATCTGGCGTCCAACACACACAGGTCAACCCTCCGTAGTACGAAAAGAAGAGGTCTAGAAGTCTGGCAAGCACATGAGCAGTTATCGCAGATTTTCAGAGTAAACGCAAAGACTTACTCTTCCTTCAGGTAATCAATTAGTCTCAGGGTTCCATCTTCAGATACCACAGCCAGATGACGGTTGTTGGGAGAGAAAGCAAAAGCATTAATCCGCTGGTTGGAAATCTTCCATGCTGCAACAGGGTTGGTTTTCTGATTCTGAGAATGCACCGACTTGTTGATGTGCATCCTAGTGCCTAGTTTGGGACCATTGTGTCCGTCTCCTGACTCACTGCCATTTACACTCTGCTCTTCTTCTTCCGGTATGAATTGGCTGTCATCCTTTTCCTTATCGTAGACCACTAAGGAGCCATCCATATGCGCTGCCAGAAACAGATTCTCTGAACCCGGAATCCATTTAATATGACATACAGGTGTGTTGTTAATGACTCCCTATGAGAAATCTCAGCTCTTCCATGCGCATGTATATAGAAAAACCTTATCCTCATACGTTTTTGTTCATACGTGTATATCTCTGCGAGATAGGTTCCCACCAGATAATTTCCCCTGTCGAGAAACCCATAATAAGGTCGATATGTGATGCTCCTTTTGTCACCAAGTTGGCATCATGGCATAAACAATGTGCTTTAGTGAACAGGATTTTCGTGAAATAATCTTGCTGTTTCTACATATCAGAAACGATTCTCCAAGGCCTTGAAGTGTAGGGCGACAATAGTCGACTTGCCTTGTTCGGTGACGATAAGTCTAACCACTGGAAGGCCCGGTTAATATTTGCAAAAGCAAAAATGCCATCTCCAGGTCTGTCGATCATTCTCCTTGACAAGTTCTCGTTCACAATAACTCTAGAGATGAAAGACGAGTTACTTTTTGTCACATTGTTCTTGGGTTTTTTTCGCTTGTTCACGTCTTTCGTATGTGAGGGCGTTAGTAATGAATTCCCTTCTCCAAAGGCTGGAGTCAGTCCCAGAGAAATTGAATTTGGCGCATCGCTTGTTGAGGGAGCTCGTCCATCTTCACTGCCCATGCCGCCCTCGGTAGAATATCGTCCGTCGCCGGACTGGTCCATGTTGGAGCTCGCGCCACCCAATGACAGCGTAGCGGCTGCAGGTCCCCGATAAAAGAATGGTGGCGGTCGAGACTGTATTCGAACAAGAGTCATCTTGGTGCCCACGGAGGCTGGTTGTGGATTGGTGGCTAATGGATTGGGATTCGTAATAGGAGCTTCGGATGGGTGTGGCGGTGGTGTCGCAAGATGCAAATCTTCTTTCAGGATGTAGGTACCTTGGTGGTTGGCTCTCAATCAGCATGGAACAACCGGTGACTGGGGGGCGGCATGATGCTCACATACCTTCTCCTACGAGAAACTGCCATTCTGGCCCGGCAGGGTTCGAGATGGTATTATTGGTCTCGATCATTGGTACGATACCTGTTATGCCAGTCGCACCGTAGGGACCCCCGATGGGGTATCGGGGCGGAGGGGGTAAAACACTGCCAAAGCGGAAGTCAGTCATCAGAAATCACAAGCGAGAGAAATGGAACCCGGTGGGCGATAAGGCCGTCGATGATAAATATTCAGGGCTCTGACACGTACAACATGGCGGCGGTTATTTCCCGACCAGGTGTAGATTGCAATCAGCCGAGCCAGCTCCGAGTCTCCTATGAGCCGCACCCTGCGACCGGCTGCGATTGTCTCGTCGCAGACCGCAGGAGATGTCGTCTTGCCGGGGTTAGCAACGTAACAACGAATGAGGGTAGGCAGCCGAGATCTGCCGCCCACTAATATTGAATCCCTGATACTTTCTTTGTATATGCCTCGATTGAATTGACGTGGAGCAGGAGCAGAGATAAGATAAGCAACCGGAAAACGAGTACCAAGCCGTACCAAGCCTCATGAGTTGAGAGCAGATTGCATCCAAAACGAGTCTCGAGTGTGGGAAAGAGGAGAAGACGATGACAGCTGGTGCGGCCCTTGCTCCCTTTCCCCAAAGCCGACCTTCGTGGTCTGTCGGGTTCGTCTGTTCCTGGCGGACTGTGGGGATCTGATTAGGTCTCATGACATGAGCTGATGGGATGGTAATACGGAGAAGAAGCGGCCATTTTGCGACTTTGGGGGCCGGAGCAATGGTGACTGATTGATTCTTGGCGTTGGTGGCTTGCTGGTCATTGCAGGAACGAGTTCTGCCGTACGCCGTAGATATTAGTGTTTAAATTATGGTGGCTGAATGGGTTCAAGTTCAAGATGTGAGCACATCGAGGGAATGATCAAGTGCAACTCGGGGAAGTTTGATGTTGCCGGAGAAATAGTACTCCGTAGTCTCCCACCAGCCGTGATGGAGAGACAGTGTGTACACAATGCGTGCAAACTTTCGTGTCAAGTTGGACCGGTCCAGCCTGCTAGACCCGAGGATGTGGCGCGTGGATGTTCATTGTCGACGATGCGGAGCACGCAACTTCCTTGTCATCCTTTGGGCTCCTCATTTTTTTTTTTTTTTCATCTCTCCGTGTCGGGTAGCTTTTAGTGACTTTGAACCCAGCAAATCATTACTTTTTTTTTTTTTTTTTTTTTTTTTGGCAAAACAAGCTTGTCTTCGGGCGGGTGAGGGGGCAATGACAAGATATTTACGCTACCGCTAAAAGCAGCGAAGGAGGAGAAAAAAAAAATCACGGCCTCTCTGTCCGGCTGCCGTCGTTCTTGGGCTCGTTGACGACACAGATGACCTCAGCAGGTCGAACTACCAACAACCAACCGGCTGCTGGGTGGGGCCGATCGGGGAGTGGCAGGTGTCTGTCCAAAAGCGGAGGTGGACTCTTGAGTCAGCCTGGTACTCCTCCCGAGTTTACGGCACTACTACCCCCAGCCTGTCTGTCACAACGCGACAAAACATTGCAAACTCATCTCCAGCACCGCCATTCCCTCTCATTAAGGCTCGACGCGCCATCGACGAGCTCTTCGGAGCGGGCCGCATTTCTTCCGTATAATCATACCAGAACTGCCCATAACTGTCCATAACTGTCCAGAACTGCCGTCGCCGCCACTGAGGATATGGCTGTACCTTGAATTCTGCCGCAAGCCAGGTTTAATCACGGCCTTGAAAGCTCTGCAACCATGACGACAGGTACGCATCTAGACACTGAACTAGTTTCCCAGATATTTCCGCCATCAACAAATGTATTGGGGCGCATGCTGACTCTCGCCTGTACCAGTTCGCGTTTGTGTGTGCGGGGACGAGAGCACTGGGAAGTCTAGCCTCATTGCTTCTCTCGTCAAAGACCAGTTTATGAGCAACAAGATACAACCTGTCCTGCCTCAAATTACCATTCCACCAAGCATTGGTACACCCGAGAACGTCACGACAACTATTGTCGATACCTCCGCTCGTCCGCAAGACCGGACAACTCTTCGTAAAGAGATTCGAAAATGTAATGTTATTCTCCTCGTCTATGCCGACCATTACAGTTACGAAAGAGTTGCCCTTTTCTGGATGCCTTACTTCCGCTCTCTGGGTGTCAACGTTCCCGTCGTGTTATGTGCCAACAAGTCCGACCTTGCGGGCCAGGGCAATACGCCCCAAATTGTCGAAGAGGAGATGCTACCTGTCATGGCCGAATTCCGTGAGATTGATTCTTGTATTCGAACGAGTGCCCGCGAACACAAAAATGTCAACGAGGTCTTTTTCCTTTGTCAAAAGGCCGTGACACATCCTATCGCTCCGTTATTTGACTACAAGGAAGGACGCCTCAAGCCAGCCTGTGTTGCTGCTTTGAAGAGAGTCTTCTTCCTCTGTGACAAAGACCAGGATGGCTATCTGAACGACGACGAGATGCGAGACTTTCAAGCCCGGTGCTTCGACAAGCCCTTGACGAGCGAAGATCTTGATAATATAAAGTTGTCCATTTCGAAGACCATGCCGGATACAAACATGGACCGTGGAATCGACCAAGCCGGCTTCCTTCAACTAAACAAGATTTATGCCGAAAAAGGTCGGCATGAAACAATATGGATCATTCTCCGAAAATACCATTACACAGACAGCTTAAGTCTTGAAGACAAATTCCTGCATCCTAAATTTGACGTCCCAGAGTACTGCTCCTCTGAGTTGAGTCCGATTGGCTACAGATTCTTTGTAGACTTGTTTTTGCTCTTTGACAAAGACAACGATGGTGGTTTGAACGACCAGGAGTTACAGGCTCTGTTCTCGCCTACGCCCGGCCCTCCGGGTTCTTGGATAGATTCCTCGTTTCCGTCGTCTACGGTTCGGAATGAGGCTGGACACGTTACTTTGCAAGGTTGGCTTGCGCAATGGAGTATGACAACTTTTCTCGAACCAAAAACAACCATTGAGTATCTTGCGTATTTAGGATTTGAGTCACCCAACATCAAAGAAGGAATAACCGCGGCTCTCAAAATAACAAAATCCCGGAAACGAAGAAGACGTCCTGGCAGGGTCGAGAGGAACGTTGTGCTCTGTTACTTGATTGGCGCTCCAGCGGCTGGCAAGTCCTCTCTTCTCGATGCCTTTTTGAGCCGGCCATTTGACGGACTTTATCACCCCACCATAAAACCCCGTCGTGCTGTCAACAGTGTCGAACTCCCTGGAGGCAAGCAAGTTTATCTAATTTTGGAAGAACTCGGCGAACTAGAGCCTGCCATATTGGAGAACCAATCTAAGCTCGATTCGTGCGACTTGATATGCTACTCATATGACTCTTCCGACCCCGACTCGTTTTCGCATATTGTCGATATGAGGAACAAATATCCACAACTTGACGAGCTACCATCCGTTTATACCGCGCTAAAAGCGGACAAAGACAAGACGACACAACGAAGCGAGCTGCAGCCTGATCAGTACACATCGTCCCTCAACATGAACACGCCGCTCCATGTCAGTGTAACGTGGAACAGCATTGCTGAACTCTTCGTCAACCTCGCCGAAATAGCAACCAATCCCAGCATGGGCTTTCCCAAGACTGAGGAAGAAGCACCTGATCGTACCAGCTTGTATATGGCCCTTGGAGCGACCGCGTGCGCAGCCATCGCGGCGGCCATGATCTGGCGCCGTTCCACCAATGCAGCGTGATGAATGCCCGACGTTCCAACGGACAGAAGTCCTTCTCGCTTCATCACTCGCTTGGTCAAACTTCAGTTTATTTCTCCAGCTTTTCTAATGTCAAAAATACCTCTCAATCAGCGACGCACTCTCTTTTAGTAGCATCTGGTCTTGGTTGCTTATTGCGCAGCAGTGTTATACTTAGTATTTTATTCCACCCTTTCATTACATTCAGATCAGAGCGCCGGGACTTTATTTCTTTGGGAGATGACGGGGGAGTTTTTATGCATGGCCAGGAGTTGTCGCAAAGCAGTTTGACTGGGACAAAGTCGGATTATGATACCCCCTCTGCTCCTTGTCGCGAATTATTAAGACTTCACACACACAAAGTATAAGAGTGATGATTACGATAATACACAGCTTGTACTTTTGGGTAAGAATCGGGTCTATTTTCCCACTCGCTCGCAGTCAATCTGGATTGCTGCTATTGATGGGTTTTAATTTTGAAAAAGAAAAAAAGAAACCAAAAAAAAAAAAATCCATGTTTTATCCTCGATATTCTCGTGTTACGCGTCCAGGAAAAGACTACACCTTGTAGAAGCAAAAGCCAATATAGAAGCTAGCAGCTTCCATCTCGTCGCTTGACACCAAAAGAGGCCCTCCGCCTCGCTCACGAACGCCCATTCTCTCGCTCAGGGGGCCCAGTTCAGGATCATCCTTCTCGGCCTCCCAGATCTCGCTAAACGTTCTATGGAACTGTAGTTCGAGGTTGAAGTCGTCTGCCAGTGCACGGAACGCCTCCCATGGGACCACATACTCGGGGACTTCCTCCACGGCCTCATCCAGGAAGAAGCTGTACTTCCAGCCAAACGCCGGCCGGAACACGCCATCTTCGGGTGTTTTGCCTGGAAAGCGAACGCGATAGATGGAATTACCCCATTCGGCTGTGGGCTCGGCCTCGCCTTCCTCCAGCTCCCCATCTTCTGGTTCTGCTTCCGGAGGCGCAGCTGCATCGGTAGCTTCTTTGTCTTTCTCCTGGCTCTCCTTTTTCTCCTTGGCGGCCTTCTTCGCCGCCGCTGCCTTCTCGTTGAACTCGCGTACCTTCTCGCTGAGGACGTCCGAGTTGGGGATGCATCCGATGAAACGACCGCCCTTTTTCAAGGCGCCTGCCACGTTACGCAGCATGGTTCGCGCGTTCTTCTCCGATTCGAAGGCGTAGTGCATCGAGAACATCATGGTTACGACGTCAAAGCCGCGATGGTTCATGGGCGACGGGTCGAATCCGACTTGCCGAATGATTTCAATGTCCTCGATGCTTTCGCCATAGCAGTCCTTGACGTGGAAGCGGGCGTCAAAGACATGTGCAGGGGGCCGTCTCTGGGAGCCTCCGCGCCCGCCCCCTCTGCCACCACCACCTCCACCTCGTGACGCGATATTTCGATACCGGTCCTTTGCTTGCTCGATACTCACTTCGGCCGGGTCCAGACCTACGTATAACTGGATGGGCTGGGGCGCCTGCTGCCATTTGCTCAAGTCACCACCCTTTCCGCAACCAATGTCCAGCACGAGAAGCTCTTTTCCGCTGGAGCGGCCCAGTTCACGGGATCCAGGCTCGTGGTCTTCGTCGGGGGAATACCGCTGGATGATGCAGCTCTTGATCCAATTGTTGAAGACTCGGAGGCCCTTGATCCTGCTATCCGTGGTTCGCCATTGCCTGCCTCGCTCGGGTACATTGTTGTAGTGTTGGCGGACTACGTCGTGGACGCCGCGCATGCGACTGTGCTCCTCCGCAGCGGCTTGCTGTGCGGCTTGCTCTCGCTCGCGGTCGAGCTGGCGCTGTCGAATGGCTTCTCTTTCAGCTTCAGATATCCGCGCTCTCGCGCCAGGGCGTTTCTGTTTGCGAGGCTGCTCTGATGGCGAGAGGGCACGTCGTTTCGCGGCCTGCAGCGAGTTCGCATTGTAGGGTTGAGGAAGATCGTCTTGTGCGTCATCTTCGGCCCGACGCTTGTTATTTTTGGTAGGCTTGCTGGAGTCCCCATTGGGCCTTTTGTCATCTTGATGGTCTGGCATTGTGACGCCCCCCCCCTTTTAATTTTTTTTTTTTTTTTTGTGAGGGTGGATGATGTTGTATTGTTATTGGAGTAGAAGAATTGCAAGTTTCTGAACGAAGTAGCGTCGTCAAGAGGAGTGGGGCTGTCGGCATGCCTAGATACTTGTGACTTGACCAGTCAAATTCCCCGAATTGGGGCAGAAAGCGGCCTTCATTCGGAATTCGGCGTTAGTTGACGAACTTGACTGTCGCATTTACAGGTTGGACATTGGACAGATACAATCCGAAAAGAGTGCCTGTACTCCGAGCGGAAAATGGCAATGAGGGGACGGGTTGACAGACACCAAATTCGAAACAATGAACAATGGCATGCCGCTCCAGGGTAGGTAGGGACTGCTGCGAAAGGTGTGAAAGGTGCGTGTCCCGCTGAAGCCTTGCAGACCAGAACCGACCCGCTCGCTTGCTGCTCTCTGTGTCAAGCTCAACTTCCAGCTCTCGTCGCCATCCTAACCCACCGCCTTCAACGATTCCCAGACATAGTACTCGAGCATCTACTGGAAACTGCGCGATTGAATTCCCAACACCGGGCAGCTAGGATCCTTTACCGCAAGACCAGCCACAACCATGGGCTCGGATCCTCAGTACGCAAAATGGCCATTGCTGCCGCTGTCGCAGCACGTCTTCACCATCACAAATGGCTATGCCTCGAAAGTCGCACAACAAGCGGCCGTCAAGGCTCTGCAGGATGCCATACTAGAAGACAAGATGGCGCCCTTCTATCGACACCTGGCACACCCCATCGACGGGATCCTGAACGTGGTTGGCGAAGGAGGCGCTTCTGCACCTGGGAAGCCGTTGAGCAGGAAGTCCAGCTTGGCAGGCATGCTTGCTCCCAAGGCATCGACAATGAGCGTGGCTCTGCCGTGGGACGAGGCGCTCTATACGAAACTGAAGGAAGACAACGACAAGGAGCTGGCCGGGTTCCAGAAGGAAGAGGACGAGGCGGTTGAGCAGGCTGGCGACACCGAAGTCATGGCTGCTAAGGGCAAGAGGGCCGATTTCTGGGCCCGCGTAGGTGACAAGGTGCGTTTGTCATGTTTCCCCCCTTGTATCTGCCGAACATGGTCTCGGAAGACGCAGGGCCCATTGACAAATAGCCGCAAAACAGGACAAGGCAATCACCGTGTACGAAGACGTTTTCGACAAGACGGGCATCCTGGGCACCAAGATCGACTTGGTGCTTGCCATCATCCGCATGGGTCTCTTCTACGGAGACAAGGTGCTCGTCAAGAAGCACATTGAGCGAGCCAAGACGCTGGTCGACTCTGGCGGTGACTGGGACCGGAGGAACCGTCTCAAGGCCTACGAAGGCCTTCACCTCCTCACCGTTCGCTCATACAACCTCGCCGCGCCATTACTTCTCGATTCCCTGTCGACCTTTACCAGCTACGAACTCTGCACCTACTCCAACCTGGTGGTATATTCCGTGCTCGCCGGCTCCGTCTCGCTGAAGCGCGTCGACTTCAAGTCCAAGGTTGTCGATGCCCCCGAGATCAAGGCCATCATGGGCGACGGCGAGGACAAGCTGCTGGCCCTGAGCGGCGCCCTGAGCGCCGGCCCCGGCGCAGATGACACTGTTGGCGACAAGCCGTCACAGGCCGCCACCACACATGCCGTCAACCTGACGACGCTGGGGTCGAGTACCGAGCAGCCCGAGGCCGAGATGGCCGTCGACTTTAACCCCCTGTCTCTGCTCGTGAGCAGCCTGTACAACGGGAACTACAAGACCTTCTTCCAGTCCCTAGCCAAAGTCGAGGAGCAGTTTCTTAACCAGGACCGCTACCTCCATGAGCACAAGAGCTGGTTCATCCGCGAGATGCGATTGCGCGCATACCAGCAGCTTCTCCAGAGCTACCGTGTCGTCGGGCTAGAAAGCATGGCCAACGATTTCGGGGTCACCGTCGACTTTTTGGACCGGTACGTACCCCGTCAGTTCCAAAAAAAAAAAAAAATTGTAGTTCAAAAAAGGTGAATCCAAGCTAACTGTCCTAGCGACCTCGCCCGGTTCATCGCCGCCGGCCGCATCCCCTGCACCATCGACCGCGTAACGGGCAAGGGCGTCATCGAGACCAACAGGCCCGACGACAAGAACAAGCAGTACCAGGACGTGGTCCGCCAGGGAGACCAGCTGATTACGAAGCTGCAGAAGTACGGACAGGCAGTCCGGTTGAGAGGCAGCGAGCGAGCCTGATGGGAGGATACACGGGGCAGACTTTGGGGGCAAGAAACAAATATCCCAACAACATGCAATTCTTGCCGAGTTGACGTAATAGGCTGTATGTAGACGTCAACTTTTGCTCTTCCACTTTTCTAGACAAAAGCAATGGTAGAGATATCACGAGTCAATGGGCAGCACCCAATGACAAGGACTATTTAGGCTTTACCTAGGTATTCTAATTCTAGGAAACGCAACATTATTCCAGCCCGCTGCAGTGGAGGGATATTATTGATGGCGACCAGCGGACTGCGGCGAAGTAGTACTGCGGACAATGACATGTACACCATGACCTGATGGGGGAATAGACGGATGTCATTGCCCATAAATATGCAAATCAAAACCCTTATGCTACTGACTTTGAAGAAGAAGAAGAAGAAGAAAGAGGGGAGACAAAAAAATGGATTTTAATAGATTGGGGCCAGCTTTTTTGCCGTCGCCATGTTGCATTGTGAAAAAAAAAAAAAAAAAAAAAAAAAAAAAAGAAAAAAACCAGCTTTCCACGTCTCATCTGTACTTGTCCATGAACTCCTGATGGAACTTGACTATGCCGGCGACCCATTCCGTACCTGGCGCGAGGAATGTCGTCCGGAAGTGCAGGGTGCCCTCCTTCTGACCGAAGCCAGAGCCGGGCACGACACAGACACCAGTGGCCTCGAGCATCCTCATGCAGTAGAACTCGTCGGGCTTGCGGTTCTCGGCGGCTGCCGCCTCGAGAGCCTTCTTGGGCAGCTGGATGGTGGGGAACAGGTACATGGCGCCCTGGGGCTCGGCGCACTCGACGCCTTCCATCTGGCTGAATGCCTTGTGTAGGGCCGAGGCACGCTCCCGCAGACCGTCGTGGATGCTGGAGTACTCCGTCTGGTAGAGCTCGTATGAGGGCTCGCCCTGCTTGGGCGGGTTGACCATGAGCTCCACGAGACACTGGCCGATGACCGGGGCGCAGAGCATGATGGAGACAAACTTGTAAATCTCGGCCTCGACGTCCGGGTGGAAGCCCACGAGCTCAAAGTAACCACCTCGGTGACCACACTCGCCCACCATGCCCTTGGAGACGCTGTGCAGCGAAGCGAGCTCAACGCCGTCATACTGGCCGGGGTTCTCCTTCTGCATCTGGCGCAGGACGCCCTTGAAGCTGCAGAACTTGCCGACAAAGACGTTGGTCTGGTACACCTCATCGGCCATGATAACCAGGTTCTCCTGCTTGGCAAAGTCGATGACGGAGCGGACATCCTCTTCCGACAACGAGGCACCGGTAGGATTGCCGGGGTTGATAATGACAATGCAGCGGACGTCAAGACCATCTGTCTTGCCCTTTTCATAGGCAGTCTTGATGGTCTCAAAGCTGGTGCCCCATGACTTGGATTCGTTTAGATAGTATGGAACGGCCTGAGCGTCGAGAAGAGACAAAGTCGCGGTGTAGAGGGGATACTGAGGGATGGGAATCATGATTCCAGACTTGTTGTCGGCGCAAATGACGTGGAGAAGGGTGTTGACGCCGGAGGAGGCACCGGTGGAAAGATAAATCTTGGAAGGATCGGCGGGGAATCCATCTCGTCCTATGATGACGGCGTGCAAAGCAAGAGTGTGAGCCTGTATACACTTATTGTGCCTAAGCCTAGTACCACGAGGGCGAAGGAGCGGCGTTTTCTTGTCTACATGTATGACAAGGAGGTTGCTTTCGAGGGGACACTCACTCTCAAGGAAAGCAGCAATGCTCTCTTTAATGGCAGGGACCCCGGCACTGGCGCTGTAAGCACCAACGGAGCCGACCTGCTTGAGTAACCACTTGGCACGCTCAATAACATCAGTCTTGTAACCGAGGCCATTGACCAATACATCTTCCTTGTTCAACAGCTCTGGATTCTCCAGCAAGCTGAGGACCTGCCGGAAAAAGGTAATGGGCTTCTGGTCAAGCTGCTGAGGGTTTCCGATGTTGGCGGAGATGACGTGATCAAAGGGCAGAGAGGTGTCGTCCTTTTTGAGACGAGCACGGAATTCCTCCGACTTGACGGCGAGCTCGCCTCGAACGGCATACTCGGCACGGACGACGTGCTGGTTGATGTTGTCGCGAGTCAATCTCATGGTGGACGATGTACGGTATTGGGAAGGCAGCTGTTTTGAGAAAGCATCAGCCGTGAAGGAGGAGGAGGAGGAGGAGGAGGAGGAGGAAGACGATGGATTTTCTTCTTCTCTGACCATCATCACTTACTTGCAGGAGATGGCGGCAGCGGGGTGATGAGAAAATATTTGGCGGGGCAGAAGTCGGAGCAGAAGTCGGAGTGATTCGATGGCGACGAGGGGCAGCAGCGGCAGGTGAAGCACTAGCAATCAGGGTCCCGGCGTCGGAGGCGGCTGGCAAGAGTAAATAAATAAGTGTCAATCAAATCTGGTCGCAATGGAGAAGGAAAATTATCTCCAAATGACGGTAGGGGCGCAGGGGAAAATTTGACGAAGTGAGTGATGCATGGCCAATGAGCGTGGTGCTTCCTCCCTTGAACTAGATCAATTACTTGGATTTCGATCTGGATCTCTCTCAAAAAGGAGGATAGATGTACGGATGAATGGATGAACGGAGGGTGATGGGTTGAACGAATAAATGACTGGAGAGAGACGAGATGAGGAGAAAGAGGGTATCAAGACAACCAACAACGCCCATGCCTGCCTCCATGCATGCACGGCACAACGGAAAAGATGCCCATGCATGCACTCCGTCAAGCCATGCAAAATGCCGCTGTTGCACCACCAAGACCGGATTTGGCCGCTTGGTTTCTCCATCATGTTGCTCGACGTTTGTGGAGCCGAGTCTTTTGATGTTAAGAAAGAGAACAGGCCCCAAGCGAAAAACCCTCACAAAGACAACAACGACCAGAAAAAAAAAAAAAAAAAAAAAAAAAAAAAAAAACTCACCCGCTGCTGCATCACAAATAAACCCACTCGCCCATGACCTGGAGATGATAGCATTGCCACCGGCGCGCCGGACCAAGCCAGATTGTGCAGCCAAGCGCATGCTTTTGTCCAAGAGGGCTGACGCGTCTTAAGAAGCCGAGGGAAAAAAAAATAAAATAAAATAAAACCACGCGACTTCTCGGCGTCTAGCTGCACCTTTTTCTAGTGATGAGGAAACAAAGATTTCTGTCTCCCTTCTGTCGTCATGCTGTGACCCCCTTAGAAATAACCTTGGAAGGTAAAATTACACTCTACCAGCCAGACACCCCCCCCCCCCCCCCCGGCGGGTGCAGGTACCTACCTAGGTACCTTTGACGTTCTCACCATGCTTGCCGCGCGGGTTCCTGGTCATGAAATCAAACCGGTCATCTGTAGGGGAAAATAAAAGAGGAAATAAGGGTAAAGGAAAAGCACCTCAAATCTGATCAAGCACGTTTAAATCTCAATATTTCTATATTCAAATGACTACTAGTCTTTCCAGCTCGTGCACTCCCCTTCGCCCCTTCGCCCCTTCGCCCCTTCGCCAGAGAGCAAGTACCCCAGTATCTCATAGGTGCCCAGATATTGACAGACCACCATTGGCCAGGAACCACATTTCTCCAAACCAACGTCGACAGCTCAATTTCTATCCAGCACTAATCTAACAGACACAAGTCTCCCATCATCACCGTACATCTCACGAAAATGGCCAAGAAAGGTATGCGCTCTTATCCAAGACCCCCAAAAATCGACCACACCCCGCACTGCGTACCGCCCAGAGAACCATCCGTTTGTCTAATCCGTGCTTCCCAATGCAGCCAAGGCCCGCTTGATCAACGTCCGCCTCATATCCATGGCCATGACTGGCTTCTTCTACACCTTCAAGAGGCCGCGCACGGCGCCCTTGATGGGCATGCTGAAATACGATCCCATCGGTACGACTCGAAATATTTCTGTCATCTTATGCTCCTCGGTTACTGTCGTTACCGTCTGCGCTGACGAATTGACTAATGCCTAATGCAATTCTTAGTTCGTAAAAAGGTTCTCTTCCTCGAAACGAAAAAGAGGTCAAGATAAATCACCACCTCGTTTTCTCGGACCCCACCGCTTGATTGAATCATAGAAAGAAACATACCGCTGCGATATGATTGACGTCGGACAATGCTTCTATCCGCCGCCACGCGCGCGTCCATCTTTGTACATCCATCTACCCAAGGGCATTATCGGAGTTGGAGGAGTCATTTGCACAATGCGCACTGAAGTACGCTATTGGAGTTTTCCTGTCTGACATGTACGACTAAATCCGGATTTCCATCGTCTATATATATGGCTATATATTGAGCAACCCTCACCGCTACTAGGAACTACCTAGGTATTGAGCTAAGCTACAGAATCATTAAGCAGCCTTGTTCCCTTACCTCTTGTGCCGGTTCAAATTTTGTGTCACAACATTAGAGAGACATGGCATCTACTGCTCGTCGTACACTACCATCTCCCACAATCATCGAGCCATGATCATCCCATCATTTTATATGCGCTAGCAATGGGTTCGTACCTCTTTGCACTTTACCAGCAACATGAGCTTGGGCGGCATGATATCTGTAGGACTGACCGAGAGTTGTTTATGCGAGTCTCGCTCGCTTTGTCCCTTCTTCTTCATTGTAGCCTTGGTTCTCCCGCTTGCCTTTATTGTTTGCTTGGCTCGTCTGAGTCGTGATACGTGCTTCGTAGTCGGCAATCCTTGGCAGACAAAAAGCACCCCTTCTCGCTTTATCAGAAATGAAGCTGGACCCAATCTCGTGAATGATTCTCTGGTTATCCTCATTCATGCTAGCGGCTTGGACATGAACCTTTCTATACTCGTGCACTGGCCCAAGCTCAGTCTCTGTTTTGCTGTAATCGTCCTCTACCATTGCTAGCTCATGCAAAGACGATGAGCTGTTGGTCTTCAATATGGAAGGTCTATTGATCGGATCCCTTCGACGCCTTTGCTCCTCTTCCACAGAAAGGGCATCTGTGGGGAAAAATGGTACAGCAGGACTGTGAACCTGCACGCGCTTTTTTACAACATCTTGCAAGTCAACATCTCCTAATTCTGCAGCTTGACTGTCATCCTGAGCATCAAAATTGTGTCGCCTAACGCCATTGCTGGCAATATCGATGTAGCTAGCAGGGCGATGCACTGGTTGACTCGAGGTTGGAGTCATGCTTGAGTTGGTATGTTCTTGCAGCTGGGTCCTGACCCAATCGTGCTCCTTGTTTATGTACTGAGATGTGCTATCGATGAGGTTTCCAATGCGTGCCAAGTCGTCTATCGTCTGGTGGCATCCGTCGATATGTGGTATCAATCTCTGTACGTTCTCCAAGTGTGATCTCATCGAGTCTACCAGCTTGACATCAGAATGCCAGCGATTCCGTAGATCTGCCGTCACCTTTGCTTCTTCCTGCAGTCCCTGAATCATGTCTTCGCAGGATGATTTCCCTGCTTCTTTGTATCCATTGTGTGCCTCGGGCTCTCTGCCTTTGAGGTGACTGATGATGCTGGCGACCTGAGTTTCCAGATTGGCAAGTGTGCACTGTGTTTGCTTGGAATCATGTTCCGCCTTTGCCTTGTCCTGACCCAACTCACGGTCCAGAGAAAAGTGGAATTCGTCCATCATGTTCTGTGCAACCGTTCTGCCATCTTCCTTTGTAGCCAGAGACTTGCTCAATTCGTCAATTTTCGAAGCGTACAGCTGTGTTGCCTCATCACACGTCCTTCTCAACTCAGATATAATTTCATTTCTTTGAGAGAGCTGAGAGAGAAGGCTTTTCTCCCACGACTCTCGCTCTTCAGCCATGGATTGCCGCCCCTCACTGAACCAACCCTGGAGACTGTGGCCAAGACCGCCACATATTTCTCGTGTCGCAAGGACTTCGCCACGTATGGCCTCCAGGTTGTTCGAAGTCTTCGCGACCTTTTCAACTGTACGGTCGTGAAATTCAAGTTGTTTTTCGCGCAGAACCTCAATGTTCTCGCGAATACGACCCAGTTCCATTGCGCAACCGTTGCCTATAAGGTTGAGCGTGGCATTTGTGTATGCCTGACACTCATCAATGCGAAGAAATGCCGGATTTATCCTTTCATTGTTAGTATGACTGCAGCAAAGACTGAAACTAAGCATGTCGTCGACTTACTCTGCCGCCATCTTCTCTTCGAAAATCTGCACCATAGCGCCAACATCAATTTGGCTAGAGGCATGGGCAACACAAGCCTGAACCGCATCTTCAAGTTTTTGAAGCCTGATGAATGTCAGTGTTGTGCAGAGAAGTGGTATACGAAAAAAGCAGACCTAATTTGAACATGAGCTGGTATCTTATCTGTTTGATTCGTGCTTTGAGCTGTGATATACAAATGCAGCTCTCTCATGGAATTTGACAGGTTCTCCATGGCAGCAATCTGGTTAACATGCTCCGAGTCCAACTGACATTGAAGGTGATCTGAAATTTTCTTTTCCATCAAGAGAGCTTGTTCTTGTGCAATGGACTTCGCTTGTAAATCTGAAATCTCTTTCTGCTCTGTGTTTTGCATCAGCAGGCGGCAACTAGACTACTACACATCACACAAGTCAGGCAGGTGGACCTACTCTCTTCGAGTTGCTTATCAAAGTTAGACTGCAATTTTTGCAGGCATTCTCCCATTTGTAGTCTCTTCTGACCACTGGCTGCAAGTGCTTGCTCGATTTTCTCTGATTGCAGCATCCGAGCTTCGTTTTCTCGGCGAAGATCTTGAATGGCTTCATTATAAAGCTCTTTTGCATGAGTGAACAAATGTTGCTGCTCCATTATAGCCTCGTTGAGCTTCGCTCTATACAATCGGTACTTTTCGTTGAGCGCTCTGGCCTTCTCCCTTGATGAATCAACGCTGCTCCTGAGTTGATTGATTTCTTCCTTCAGTTTGGCGTTTTCCTCGGTGACCAAGACGTTCTCCCCTTCAATACTCTTTAGCTTTGACCCCATTTCTTGGAGCAAGATGCGGTCTCTGTCACAACTTTTCTGAGCTTCAAGTAACTTTCCTTGGTGCCGCCGAAGCCGATGCCGAAGCTCATCGATCTCTGACTTTGCTTGGGCCTTTTCCTCCTCAGCTAAACCTATACATTCATTCCAGTATCGAGCAACTTGAGACATAAGTAGCTTTTTCCGCTCTGGATCCGGTTTTGAGCTTTGTTTGAATGCATTGCTTCGTCTTATGGAAATGTTGCTTGTTCGAGATCGAGATCTCTGGTCTTGGGCGGCACTATAAGCTACAGGACTGGATAGCTGTTCCCTCTGACGCGCAAAATCATGATCAAAGGTAGTACCAAAGGTCTTGCAGGTGGCAAGTCGATGTGGTCCCTCCAGGTCACCGCATGTGCTCACAGATGACGGGCGATTTTCGTCGTGGAAATGCCTATTGTTACTCCCCATTGCAACTTTCGTGTTCTCTGAAGAAGCATGTTTCAATGATGCAGACTTCAGCAATGACAAATTTTCCTGAGTGACTGCTTTGGGGTTGTTCAAATCGATATGGGATGACGGGTGTCTATTGTTTTGTGGTGATTCTTTTGGAGGCCTAGGAATACCACCCGTGTCGATATTGGTTGACGTGAGGGGCCAGCTGGGATTCGCTGCCGGTCCAACCCTCGCATTTCTGCCTTCAGATTCACCAGAGCTTCTAACAGGAAAGGACATTTCGTCTGTTGTCTCCCTCGAGCTTGGTGAGCGATGAAATGACGATGATGAACAGTGTACTGGAGAAAGAGTTAAAGAGCGGGGCGAGTGCAAGTACGTGAAACCATTCTCGGCCATGAGGCTAAGTGGCCTCGATAGATCGTTCCTTCCCTCGTACTCCAAATAGTCGACATGCACCGGTCATTTTTGCACTTGCCGGCGGCGGAGGAACTACATGTAGGTCCCTCGGTACATGAACCCAGGCCAGTGTGGCAACAGGATCTACAAGTTGGGCAATGATCTCATCAAATCTCTGAGCTTCAAGTAACCGGGAACCTGGCGCTACACTTCTGTTTAAGTTTTCTTTGTTGTGTGGCACTCGACACCAAGCATGCCATAAATGCTGATGCCTGCCATTATCTCTCTTGTAAATGCAACCACCGGACTAGCTTGACTCATGAGGGAAAGCGGCGCGTTCCAAGCGATTTGCATCACCATGCAAAGCAGCACGGGAAGGCGGGAAAAGCGTAGCTTCCCAAGTCGTCATATATATGTAATAATAGGAGCGTCCGGTGGAAACGGTGATCCTTGATTTGGTTGCTTCTCATCAACTCGCCGGGAATTAGTGATAGTTCGCAAAGTATCGTGATGTAGTTAAGCGTGCAGATATCAGTATTCAAAGAACTCAAAGTACGAAAGTTAGGCGCCGAGACTTTGCTGTGTAAGGATATAACATAGGGACTCTCCTAAGGTATCTATGAAGTCTACTACAGAGTGAAAGACGTCCACTAGGACCTTTACTAGGGACCTTCTTCCATCAACTGCTTCTGATGCAGCCAGTGAAGTGAAAATTGACGCAAATTCATGATGCAGCATCGTGTTACCAGCTGATTCCAGCGCTTTCACTGCGCTGATATACCGAAAAAATTTCGCTGGTAAAAGAGGGTCTCGTAAGAAGCTCGTCAAGTCATATAATGCCGATTTGAATATATGTGGCTCGATGCATCCCATCACAACCCGCTGAGTAAACCGTGCCTTCTACATCACAAACCATTAACTAAACACGGCTCAGCTCAATCCTGCGACGTCTACTCCGGATGCGTGTTCAAACCAGTGACTGCTACGCTTCTTCGTCTGGCTTGGCCGTATTGCGGGCACAGTGGGTTCAGGTAATTCCGAGCAAAGGATACCGTGACCAATACGCCTACAATGTATATGAAGCTTTAGGCCACGATTTCTCTGCGAAAGATACAGCAATTAGCTTGTAACTTGATTAATCGTTTCTTCATCATCAAATTTCTAGTCAACTAGTATGGCCAACTCTTCATACACTACCTGTCAGCGATAAATATAGCCTGCATTTGGTGCGGCATTAAATCAATAATGTTACACAACGTTTTGGCGTAAATGTTTTGCTAGCAAGAGCTGCAAAGAAGAGATAATGAAGATTAATTAATAATCATTGTTGTTAGATTCCAGCTAGGTGGTCCGTCTTAAAAAGGGATTGTGTAGTTTTCTGGGGGCAATAGCCACCACGAGACTCTAGCTTGTAACTCACTATACAAACCCGCCATACAACCCCACTGCACAAGTAGGGTTCTTAAGCTAGGTTTACGTGGTAGCTATTGCCCCTACACAACTACACAACCACCTTTTGAGACAGACAACCTAGCTAGACTCAGAGAACTACCACCAATCATTCAACGACTATTGTAGACTCTTTATAGCAAGTTGCAGCAACTGCTGCAGCTAGCAACGACAGAGGCAACGAAGGTAACGATATCGATCGATCGGAGCGCACAATATTGATTGATGTAAGGCAGCGATACAATGCAGGCAGCAATATAATAGAACGCGACAGGTTGCTTCTATCGAAAAGGGGTATCTGTGCAGCCTAGTAAAAGGAACAAAATATTAGCAGTGCTAGAATCTTGGTGGAAAATCATAACCCAGTTCAGTGGCTTTTAGTAGCAATAAAAAGCGCAAGCGGCGGCAACGATCGGAAGCAATTGCTACCATCTGTTACGTTGCTATTTTGGTGGATATTGTTGTGCTAGCAGTTGCTACAGGCTGCTGTAAAGAGAGTGTAATAGTTGTTGACTGATTGATGATATTTATGGTTGATATTCTAGCTAGGTGTTCTGTCTTAAGAAGAAAGGAATTGTGTAGTTGTGCGGGGACAATGGATATCACGTGACTCTAGCTTGCGACCCTACTCTTTAATTCCCTTCTACGCTGCAATTGTGTTAGTTATTGTTGAATTAACGCGATCTACGTATCAACGAAAAACTTGATGCATTTTGCTCGGAATCACCTGTATCCTTTATCATTTGGGATCTCATTGGTGGCAGACCAGAGAGAGGGGGTTTTTTGGTCGGCGCTTAGATGAGGGAAAAGACCAATCATGGTGAAGCCCTGGTCTGAGCACGTCTGTTTAAGTGATGAACCTGGAGATAGCTGCCAGGGGCTAGACCCTGTCATCCAATTAATCAATGAATCACACAGGCCCGGCGGCAGCAGGCTAGTAACCGGCATTGCATGCAGAGTCTGTCACGGCACTCAGAGGGGTCTGCTCCCGGCAGCTGCGAAGCGCCGTCTTGTCGCAAATTTGTGGCTTGTGCATTTAAATGCGAGCTGTATCCCATGTCCCTTTCTACACACATCAGCCTTTCTTTGTGCTCTTGTTAATACATTCCTAAGCCTGAATTTCATATCTTTGTACAGGTGTTGAACACAGAAGTAATCTCAACACCTACTAGTCGAAAGGGCATATCATGGTTACAATGACATATACCCGCGCATACGCTGGTGCGAACAACAACGGCGAAGATATCGGAAATGGAGGCGACAGCTCCGCTAGCTCCATAAGCATTTCAACAGGTGGTTTGGTTGCCATCTCTATCATCGTCTTTATTGTTGCGGTTATAGGAGGTTCGTACCTGGCGCCAGAGAGTCTTGGTGCAGATTGCCACTGACAGACCGTACTTCCAGTATGCACAGGTACTCTTTTCTTCATTGCCAAGAAGCGCGAGTGGACCGCGAAGGAGGTCCTTAGACACTCGGTGAAGAAGGTTGTTACCGCTATTACACCAAGACTCACCGAATTTCCAACTTCGGTGAAGCGAGGCTTGGGACATTCTGGGAGGAATCGGAGAGGACTGAGTGACGATGATGTTCCTCCCACCCCTCGCCTTCGTCCCGGAGACGTGGAAAAAGGTCTCGCGCAAGCCAATATTCAGAGCAAGTCTCGGAGGTAATGGGAAGGCGGCGGGACATCTAAAGAGTAATCTCGTATGATAGGGGAGAAGTGGTGCTCCTGAAGTTTGCGAGACTCCGAGTGTACTTTGCAAATAAAGCACTTGAGTTGTGGTGGGCTTCACATTCTCCTGAATGTGTTGGAGCTGGCACTCCGTCGCCCTGCTCTAGATTGAGCTCGTGGTGTCTCAAGCTCGTCTTGTTGATTTTTCTTCTTCGATTCAGGAACAAATGTTAGCTGTCGTTCGCCACCCACGTCTCCACGCTGTCCCTTGGTCATGCGGACTGTCTTTTGTTGTCGTGAGCCTAACGCGTTATCTCGCAGCTGGCGGCCTTGGTTTTGTGCAGATGTTACGCGCATAGTGATATCATTCGTCGGTCGATGCGCCGTGCGGATTTCGTCCTCACTAGAATCATCATCAGAGTCTTTGGCTTGATATCGAACAGGTGCCTCCGACACCGCAGGTTGCTCCACCTGGGTGCTTGGGTTGAGCAACTGGAATTCCTTGCTGGTTTCGTCCACTCTGAACTCTTCGTCCTCAAACAATTGCGTGAATCGATCATCTCCCAAAATACCGGCGTTGGTGTCCACCACTGCCCTGTTCTCCTGCTTCTTAAGAATCTTGTCGGCCAACTTCTGGTTAACCTTGACCTTCTTGCTGCCCCGGATTCTGCTAGCACGCTCCTTCTCCACCTTGTCCTTGATGCGTTTCACTCTCTCCTCTTCCCAGGCATAGGGATTCACAATCAGCTTAGCCTGCTCGTATAACTTGGAAGCTACGAAGTATCCATGCATATACGGCCGTAAGAGATTGGTTTTTCCAATCAAGTGTGCCAAGCTGAGTTGCTTCAATTCGGGCAGTGTCAAAAATTTATAGTTGTCATAAGTTTCAGTATGAACGTCCTCGGCCATTTCTTCCACCATGCTGTCCAGGAAAGGGCACCATTTAGGCGCTGGCCCAAGTTGTGGTATAAAGAATGCATGCTGGTGCTTGCCTTCGTTGGCAGTCAGAAGCATACCAGTATCCTTGCACCAAGCAACATCATTGATGTCCACAACTGGCTCGACTGATGTCCACGGATCGCCAGTCGTTTCGTCCCATAACTTGATGATGCGTTTGTCTGCAGACATGATCTTCTTTTCTTGGGAAGACGTTGTCATGTGGAAGAGCTTTTTGACCGGAAAGCCATATCCATGATCTTTCCTCAAAAGAGGAATGGGCCGCCGCAAATCGAATAGTTGGACGATGCCGGTTGAAGAGCCGACTGCGAGTGATAATCCGGACGCGTTAAAGCTCAAAGAAGTCACCTCGCCATCGTGACCCGCTAGTGAGGCAACTCGGGATTTTGATCGGGAATCCCAAAATTCGACCGTTCCTATTGAGGTCCCAAAGGCTAAGAGGTTATGCGTATTTTCCGCATTGGCAGCAACGTTGACACTCCCCACACCAATTCCTCCTTGCAATCCACCACCAGTCAATTCGTCGTCACCACCCACGTCGATTTGATAGGACTTCATGAAACGACCCTGTTCTAGGTTCATGCGAAAAACCTCTCCCTTGCCTTCCGCATCTAAGCCGACGGCGGGCACTAACGCCTCGGTTGCATATCGGTCATACAACACATCACGTCCATATCTGGGAATTCGTACTTCATAATGGCAGCCCATCGGGGTATGAAATTCGAGTCTGCGGTCATTCTGCAAGTGAAGCGATTTTGAGTAATCGGAAGAGAGCAAAACGAACGCGTGATTAAGTGAATTAGTGTGGCGGGCGAAAGAAAGTCCCAGTTGAGACAGGTTATGCACATGAATCTGAGGCTTATACGTGCCCGTGCTCATCACCCAGTCACCATCTTCACTGACCCGAATACAGTTGCTCGCCTCCTCGAATTCGAAGTCTTGCAAAAGCTCGACTCGATTCTGGTATTCGGGATCGTTCTTAAGACTTCGTTTTCGCCTACGGGTAAGCCAATCTGGAAGTGGTCTGGCGGTCGATGCTCCAGAGACTGTATAAACCGGAACTGTGCCCGGGTTTGTCAACTTCATGACGGGATTAGCGGTCTGTGGGCTGTGCCCAAGAGATCAAGGCTCGGAGTTGTTTATGCACCAGGGAGGCAGCTTTTCGTGTTTGAGTAGCATACAGCACAGCAGGAGTCGACTCAGGAAGGTTATGTTACTGCGTCTGTCGCCTTGGCACAGAGGAAAAATGTACAGTAGAAAGCCCCCCCCCCAAAAAAAAAAAAAAAAAGAAGATGTATAAAGGTCCCCACACATTGTCCCCGCCTTGCACCCACTGTAGAGTACCCACAGCTGCAGCACCCAGTTAACCCTCTTGACCTTGTAACTGTCACGCTAGTGGACGGTTCGTCATCTCACTGGCTTTCCCAACTCTTGTGAGATCCTCTTCGTCAACGACGTCCCGAACATTACTTAACGTGCAACAACCCGCTCGTTTGCTCTCCGGAGGTGCAATATCGTCACCACTGGCACACATAAGGCGAGAATTCGATACAGTATACGTTTTACCAGCGCCTCAATCTGCACACCTACGGACTGTTGTAGATTCGATATCTTCGACGTCATTGGCATTGGGGGATCTGATACGAATTCGTCAAGGGGTGCGATCTAGGCTAGGCGGGCTGGACGTCGCAACATTCGCGGAGATGGAGTTCATGAAGCTGCCAATTTCTGGATTCACATGCTGCTACTAGGGAACCCGTTCAGCTTGTTCAAAGGCTCCGGAACAACTCGGGTCGCCCACCCAAGCCATCGGATAGGACAATTACTCTCTCTGCCATTGTCACTGGCCTGTCTTTGCTACGTAGCAGAACGAGTTACACACATATCTCCAGAAATAGTATCGAGATGGATGTTGCTGAATATGATACCAATACCCTGGTGCTGGTGCGTCATTGGCCGTGCGATTCGTTACCCTTCGGATGAAGCTTACATGTGCTATAGAATAACATCTCGTCAATCCCTTTCCGAATTTACGAGCCAACACCGGAGCAGTCGCAGAACTTTACATCGGTAGCTATAGAAATCGAGAGTAGATTGAGAGAACAAGGTCATATTGTTTACTATGATGCCAGCCAGCGCTGTATCTGGCATTTTCGAGTACAAAGAGCGGATGGCAATGACGCTATGAACGGGAAGGCGGTTGACCAGACGCTAGATTTGTACGATTATTCGCTTTCGATACGGGAAGAGGGCTCGCTTGAACCGAGTAGTCTGCAGAAGCCTCGAGTAGTACCCCAGCAATCTGGGCATACCCTGACAAACTCGAATTCAAGCGCGTCGGCCCTGGACCAGTCGCAGTGGCACACGCTGGTATCGACACCACAGCCTACGTATGCAAGCTTACATGAGAAAGATGCGAATTCATCCATTCCATCAGTCGTCGACGCCAAGGGGGGGCAAGGAGAGCCGACTGCGTCAAAAATCATCTATAAGAATTTCATGTTGGCGATTCTCCTGACCATCTCTACTGCATTTTCTATACGCTCAGGATCGATACCACTGGATTACCGTACCGTGCTTCTTTCCCACCAAGCATTAGGGAATGATGGATTCGTTGACGCCAGCGAACGAGGACCGACCATCGGCACCTTCAGAATCTGCATCACAACAACTGGCAACCTGGTACTTAGCATGAGTTTCTTCATCTGTAGGGGGCTATTGTCATTTGAAGAAATGCTCAGCAGAGGTCCTGGTGTCCCTGGTCGCCAGATATTGGCCGCTCCATTTGGGATGATTGCAAGCAATCAGCTACCCATGCCATTTGAAGGCGGAACTGCTAGCATGGTACAAACCCCGAACACACAAGCCTTGAGCCTTCGGGGAGCTCCTGAAATGCACGACTCAGCCTGGAGACATACTTGCTTGAAGTTCCTTCATCTCCGAGGCGTGGCGCGATCAAAGCTGGCGGACTGCTTGTGGATGAACTTGCTTGTGTCAAGGCCTCAACTTCATGACGCGAAAAGCGACATAAAAAGGCCACAAAACTCACAATCGACAGTTACCCTACCGTGGCCTGGACCTCTGTGCTTTCGGAAAAAACCGGTGGAAATTCTTTCCACAAGTCGGGTAGGCGACACTCTCCTTAGTGGATACGAGGAGTGCCATGATCCGCTGGGCAATGCGCAAGTTTGGCTTGGTTCGGCTGCCGAGCGGGAGGAAAAGATATCGAAAAGAAAAATTGAGCGTCTTGCAGTTTCACAAGACGTTGTGACCCATGACTCTCGGGCGTCCAAGCTGAACGGACAGTCGCCCTTGACTATACGACGTCAAAGCACAGCAGCAGTTGGATCAATGTACCCAACGCCACCTGACGTGTTGCAAAACCTGAATGGAGTGACACCTTCGTTGGACGGCACGCTATCAAGTCCTGGAAACCCTTTGTCGGCCGCAACCGTACCTGAAGCAGAAAGCAATCATGTCAACACGGCTATAACAGGGCCGCTCGAATCAGGCCAGGATTTTTCAGACTCAAAACGACAGAGAAGCGACAGCAATCTACTTGGAGAACCGGAGCATATGTTCGACGAACTGGGAGGAGAAGATATGTTTGGTGATAATGACATTACAGAGGCTGACTTTAATTTTTTTGATGAAGAACCTGGAGGAATCGATCTCGACGCATCGATGGGTGGCATGGATAAGGAGATCAGAGAAAGTAATGTGCCTGTGAGCCATGAAGGAGTGGAAGAGAAAGTACCAAGCACAACAGCACCCAAATCAGAGTCTGCTTACGAGAAGGAAACAGCTATATTCACGAAGCCCGAACTTAGACATGCCATTAGTGCACAGAATGATAGCCAGAGAGGGAGAGACACGAGAACCGTTCCGACCAAGCGAGAGTCGAGCCCTTTCGACCCTCACACTGTATTTAAAAGAGTGCGGGCTTCCTTTGGAGCGACAGAAAGGGCCAACCCCGCGGTTTCAGGGGCGAATCGGGTGACGAAAATATTTGAGAAGATGAACTTTGATCCTACGCTTCCCATGATCAATAAGAAGTACGAACAAGGTGGACAGTTTGACTATAGCAAGAACGCTAGTCCCGAGAAACCAAAGCTTGATTTCTGCAGTTTACCGAAAACAGATTATCTCAAACGCCGCAATAAACAGCTTCGAGGATTCAAGGATTCTGGCTTACAAGGGAGACTACTCATCGGCTCTATAAGTGGCTTGGACCATGCAAATTCAGACTCGAGCCCTGCCAAAGTGGACGCTCAACTGTCCGACGGTGATCAGAGCAGTGTCGACTCGGATCTAGACGACTCGAGCTCTCTCAGTGGCCATGAACCAGCATCTCCTGTGAAATCAAGTGTCAGGCAAGTAGCACTTGATGATGATTCTATTTCTCAGGTTACATCTCTGAAGGAGTTGGATACGACGGAAGAGCCAGATCACCAGCTTGCTGCTGAGCTACCTAGGCTTTCCAAGCCCGAAACTCCCGAAATACCCCTATCCGTACTGTTCTCTGATCCGGAACCTCTCAGCTTGGAGCTGTCCTTCGGGGACGAGGACATGATACAAATTGCGCAGATCTTGACCGACCAAGCTGCCACAGGGAATCTGCACTTTTGCAATTCTGCCACTGATACCAAGTCCAGCCCAATTGTTGAGCAAACACGTCAGAGCCTTCTGGTAGAAGCTAGGGCATCCTTGCGACTGCTTCGAGAAGTTGCTTCGCCATTCCTCACCGGTATAGAATCAGCTCATTTGAAAGGATTCTTGGACATTGAAGACGTGCCGCTGCAAGGCCAACCCACACGACTTCAGCCCCGTCCCATCCCGGGAAGAGATGCTACCGCGGAACAGATGCGCCCCAGTAATCTGTATCAAATTCCTGGCCCGCATTTGGAAGTGCGTCGATCCGACGCCAAACTCTCGGTTCTGCCATCCGCCATTACCTTTTGGGAAAGCCTGGGACTTGCCCCATCGTCTGGAAGCAAGGACATTACTGCTGTTTGTGTATTCCCGGGATGGAAAGGAATGTCTGAAAATGTAAAAACCTTCCTAGGACGCGTCAAGAGCGTTTATGAAGTACTGCGGCTTGGATCCGTAGAGAACATGGCGCTATCTCCAGATATGGGAGATGGGATTCTTCCGTACGAGGTAGACCGTATTTCGACGTCGCCTGACGCAACGATGACGGGTCATGGGTCAGCTCTTATCGGGAGCATGGAGATATTGCGGACGGCGCTTTCTAATCTCAGTATCTCAGACACAAACGTCGTCGTATATTTTGTATACTCCCCAGGCAATCCGGGAACAATTGTTGAAGCATGTGCAGCCTTTCAGCGTTTCTTCGATTCGTATCAGAAGGAACTCTTGGCTAAGAAAGAAGCTGCCGCCAATGAACTCGTTCTACAGCTAGTGTCTGCGGATACCTTGTCATCGCCGACGTCTGTGGTGGTCACACCGTCTCAGGACCTCATCAACCTCTGCATGGAGACGTATGACCGATGCACCCTCTTTGGAGGCCCAATGCCGGCACCAGCGATTCGATTGGAGCAACCCCTACCCCGGATTATTGACTTCAAGCTTACGCACACACCATCAGCGTCACTGATGCGGGAAAACTCGTGCATCCATGTGGCATACTCTCAAACGGTCGACGAGCGGTGGATCACAGCAGCGTGGACGGATGATGGGGGAAACCAACAAGCTACTGCGTCGTACTGTCTAGGACGAAAGGGACGCACGCCATCCCGATCCATGAACGAAGTGGCACAAGAAATGTGGGAATCGACATTAGTCTTGATATCTGCCTGGAAAGTGCACTGGCGGGTTATTATCACCAAATGCGGGCCAATGGACCAGCAGGAAATTGACTTCTGGATCGAGCTGGCGCGGACAGAAACCAAGGCATCCGTCACCATGATTTTGATGACGGCGGACACCAACCCTTCGCTGCAACTGATCCCACCCGTCGTCAAGCTGCCGCAGGCCTCTGTTCCTCTCTACACAACCCCGGTGTCCACGCCACAGGGAAGCATCGTCTCTCCGGAACAAAGTGGCACTCCTGCCACCCCGGCTAACGCAGCAGCCAACGGCAGCAGTGCGGCAACGGCAGCGGCAGCAGCTTCAACACCAGGCGGCGAGGGAGGTGCCGACGCAGACACGGACGCCATCCTGTCCGATGTGACAGACCAGACGTGGGGAGCTGTTGTTAACCATCGACTCAACAACTCAAGCAGCGATATTGATTTGCATCCAGCCCTGGTGAGCGGCTATCTCATCAAACGCACGGGTGCCCGGATAGAGGATGCCCCTATAGCAATGGAAGTCAATCTCGTGCATGCGGACACCAGCCCGAGAGCATATGAGCCCCTCCTGAGAGAGATGCTGAGTTACTTCAGGGGATTGGCCACCCTGTCGCGAGCCAGGGGTGTTGTGCCTAGGGACATGGACGTACGACCATGGCATATCGCCGCTGCGGAGAAGGCAGCGCGTGCCATGTACTTGCTTATGTGATTTTTGCAAAGGACGGTATGGCATGTTGGCACTGGCCAACTGGTTATTTTTCAAAGCTACGACATGATATGAAACAAGCATTCAGGGGGGCCGGGACTGTTATGGAAAAGCCCCGAGTGACGGCCAACGGCGTTTCTGGCGGTTATTTGTCGAACTTGGCATCGTGTCTATTTTTTTTTTGTTTTTTTTTTTTTTGCTGTAATTCCTCCTACTGTGAATCAGACGACAGGGGGTAGCAAGTGGTGGCTTCATTCAGGTGGTGCATTAAACGGGCACAGTAGAGAAAAGTACATACTGGCTAGATTGCAAAAGCTGGGAATGGACGGGCCACTTTCGTGAATTTCATCACTGAGTTCTGCCGCTGCTGTCTGATTTAGGCATTGCAACCCTGCTAACGGATCACAGCCATGGTCCTGTCTTTCGTGTCATCTGGAAAGCCAAGGCGAGACAGCTTCACAGTCTGGTTGCGACTGACACCTGCAATCTCTGCCCACCTTTTGGTCTCGGCGCAGGCAACGTCCTGATCCGCAGCGACCTTCAACTTGGATTGAAATGCAAAAAAAAAAAAAAAAAAAAAAAGCAGCACATTGCCTTGCCAGTCCAAGGGCTACGATGGACCTTTCTCAAAGATCCCACCCCAGTCACCCAGCAGTCCAGCACGTCGGGCCCATGCCTCGCAGCAGACCAGATAGCCGCCTTGTCCGAAAGAGCTGACGGCGCAGCAGCGAAGCTCTCTCTGCAAGGACGCGGGTGGCAAGGGTTTCACGTCGGTGCGAGGAGTCTTGATACGGGGCGTTGCGGCAGTTGGCTGATAGAAGGGGTGGCATCGGATGTGAGGAAGCACGATTTCATTTTCATCGCTAAAGCGGGCCAGGAGATAAAACTGGCGTAACCATGTAAGGAGAGAAATGGTTTAATTTATATATGCATTGTATGGGGGGAATCAGGAGGTGCATCTTCGGTTTCACGAGGGCGTCTGGACGTTCCTAGCGAAAGAGTTTGGTGGTATAGTTTAGAGTTGGGAGTTGTAGAATCCGAGACGGCGGTGTTTATTCGCAAATTACTCGCATTTCACCTGACGACACTGGATCGTGCCTTTGCGCGGAATTATTCAAGACGTGCGTAAATTCATCTACATCACAATCCGACATTGCTGTACTCATGCTGTACTCTACAACTTCGACTCTGGGACTATGAGGGCAGACCTCTCCTTGAAGGCCTGCTCGGCCTCTCTTTCGATTCTCTTCACCAAGACTTCGCACGTGGGGATATCGTGAATGATGCCCATGACAGGGCCAGAGGTCCAGACCTATGAGGAAAAAAAAAAAAAAGGTTGGTTGGTACAAAGAGCGAAGAAGAGAAAGGGGGGGGGGGTTTGTACTTACGCCGTATTCTGGGTCACCGTTGACAAACACCTCCTTGCCTCTCTTGCCGCTCACCAAAGCTGCGACTTCGGAGAAGTCACCGGTGGGACTCTCCTTCTCAATCTTGAGTGCTTCCAGCGCAACCTTGTTCTTGAACAGACGGCTCGTGTTGCGCCATCGCCGCAGCAGAAGCGTAGTGTCATGCTCATCCGCCTTGACAATGGCCTCCTTGATGTTCCTGTGGACGGGGGCCTCGACAGTGGCCATGAAGCGCGTGCCCATGTTGATACCGCAAGCGCCCAACAACAGAGCGGCAGCCAGACCGTGGCCGTCGCCGAACCCGCCGCTGGCAATAAAGGGCACCTTGAGCGTCTGGCGGGCCTTGCTCAGCAGGATGAAGTTGGTGATGTCGCTCTCGCCGACGTGGCCGGCGCACTCGAAGCCGTCGATGGACAGGAAGTCGACGCCGAGCTTCACGGCGCTCTGGGCGTGTCGGATGGTGGTGCACTTGTGCAGGATGGTGACGCCGGCCGCCTTGAGCTGCTTGATGACGGGCCCGGGGGAGTTGCCGGCCGTCTCGACAATCCGCACGCCCTCGTCGATGATGGCCTGGGCGTAGGCGCCGTAGTCGGGGGGCACCATGGCGGGCAGGAGGGTCATGTTGACGGCGAAGGGCTTCTTGGTCAGCGTGCGACATCGGCGGATCTCATCCCGGAGGGCGGCGGGGGAGGGGAAGATGAGAGCGGTGATGATGCCGAGGCCGCCGGCGTTGGAGACGGCAGAGGCGAGGTCCGCGGTGCCGACGTGCATCATGCCGCCCTGGACGACGGGGACTTTTGCCGGCCAAGCGTGTCTGTCAGCTTGACTTTTGCCGAGTTGCGAGAGTCTTGTCTTGACTTGTCCTGACTTGACAGGAC